>KZ063950.1:0-15858 GCA_002091835.1 Anopheles maculatus | reverse complement strand
GATGATGCGTAATGATGGGGAAGCGTGCTGGATGGATTTACCGATGCTTGCGAATCGTAACGTTTTGCATAATCTGGAGGCACGTAATTTTCCGTATTGCCGTAATTACTATAATTTCGATCACCGTGAAGGTCCGTATTTGAATAGCCAATGTTGTAGTTTTCTTGTATGTTTTCCAAAATCGACGGTGGCATGTTCATACGGTTCTGATGAAGGTATGAGGTTTCCGTGATGTCCGGGTTCGGTAGAGAGCCACCGTTTGTGGGAGATTTGTGAGGATGAGCCTCGTTATCCGAAGCGGTTTCTTGGGACCAACGGCCTGTCAAGATGGAACATGGATGAATACATGAACATTTTTATGGCACGCCTAATTTTCAAATAAATTTACCATTTCCAGGGGGCAAATAATTGCCTGCATTCTGTGTTGGCCATCTAGTCGGTGTAACGTTCGGGAATAGCTGCAAGTAATTGGGAATTGTATGATTTATACGTTTACAAAAAATTTATGACAAAAAAGCACTCAATTTAATGGCCTTCCCATTGTTACCTGTGGACTCTGTACAACATGTAGCTCAGGTGGAGTCGTAGCAACATGCTCTGTAATGTTTGGTAGGTACGATGTGCTGCATACACCAGTGCTACGATGTGTGCTACTGTTGCGTCCGACACGCGACTCTTCATCATCGCTTGAGTGGCTTGAGGCAAGCTCCAGACTTCGGCCATCGGTTTCACTGCCAGAATCCGAATCTCGGCGATGTCTTCTATGACTTCGACGTTCGCCGTCCCGTCCTTGTCCACCGTTTTTCATCTTACGCAGTGCACTGTCATCATAGTGTCCGCGCATATACGATGCCACGCCGTCACTGTTATAGTTGGAGGTAGACGTTGAGGTGTGCCGGAACTGACCGTCGCTACGATATGGGCTGGAGCTGGTTTTAGCCGTGCTGCGCGAAGTAGTGCTGGATGTACTGATGCCAATGTTCCGTCTGGCCGTATCATACTGTCCCCCACCCGAGCTACCCGCAAAACCGGGCGTTTTGGGTGAGCCTACGTTTTGCGAACTATTGCTGATGGCAATCGATGATTCGAGCAGTGGTACTTTACGGCCAATGCAGCGCAAAAATGCGTTGTGCAAATTTTCCCTCACTCGCTTGTTAATTATGCAGTATCCAATCACGGAGAACAGCGAATGCATTATGATCACCGCCGATAGGAGCATGTTGAGTAGTTGCGAGTTTTCTGACGCCGAAAGCACTGCTAGAACCCACATAATTCCCAGCAGCGGAAGTGATACGACGGACAACCAGAGCAGCGTACGCAGGTTACCAAATCCTAGCACATGGTCCTTGATCGTAAATGCGGCTTTTACCGATAGGAATAGGATAAACAGATCAAACACTGAAACGATTGCGATCGGTCCTACCATCCACCAGATAACGGACTCGTACACCGAAAGCCAACAGCTGTGGAACAAAAATACAAAAAAAAAAACAATATCAGACTAACTGTTTCAAGATTTTGCTGCTGAATAAGACTTACAACAAACTGTTCCCGTATTCATGCACTCGTACACCAACGGAAAGGCCCACCAGTAAGGCAGGCGCTCCGTAACCTATCGTATGATAGAAACCCATCGGCCCATGGTTAATGTCACGCATTTCCGTTAACATCCGGTACAGATGCACGCAATCGACCGTGGTCCACGCAAATGCTGCCAGCCAAGAATAATGTAACGCAATAGCGACCAACTTGCAGGGAAACTGAAAGAAAAGCATATCATATAATTGAATTAGGACAACTCGTTTCAAATCTAAACGACATACGACGACACAAACACTATAAAACATACCTCATTGTCTAGCAAATCTCTGCGAGCCTGAATTGCTACAAAAAATAGCAACTCGGCGGTGAAAATGCAAAACAGCAAATTCTGGTGAATGCTGTTCGAGTTTGTCTGTAGTCCGCGAAGCAGCGCCAATGAAATAATGACAGCGAAAAGGATTGGTAAGGAAAGCAAAAACGCTGAGTACGACGTAATTTGGACCAGCAGCGAAGGTTCGGGTATATCCTCTGGATCGATGATGTCCACCAGCACCGCGTACGTTGCCAGTTGGTTGCATGTGCAGTTCACTATAATCGTATCGTTGCTACCGATGGATTCGTAGTTCGGTATCTCTGTCTGACAGCCGATCCGTGTCCAAAGGTTTGCATGCGTATTCCATCGGACGCACTGTGGGTTGGAGCGTGAAACAAATCTATTCCGTGGGATGTTTAACCACATTTGCAATTTTAACGCTTGCTTCAGATGTGTTTGACCGAGCGGTGCATAATTGGTGCGAGACATTGCATCCGTCTCCGGCGATTCTGTTACACCATCGTCGGGTGCTGTTACAATACTTCTACGTCGTTTCCGGAATGGTTCTTCCTGTAGTCGTTCGCTGGAAGACGTCTTATCGCTTCCCCTAGCGAGAACCACTGCTTCCGGCAGATCATCATCGTGGAAAAAGTCCTCTCCGTGTTCCGGCGTGTTTACCATCGGGACCTGTGGTGCGTGCTGATCCAGCGTATCGAGTCCTTCGTCCTGATCGCTCATATCATGGATAGAAATTTTAATCTCGTTTAACGTTAACTTTTCATTCGTTCGATCCGATCCGTGCTTCGTGGATGGAGGAGTGGCAAACGATTCTACTTGATTAGTGGTGGATTTTTCCAGCCCTCCGAAAGATGGGAACGATTGGGTGTAAGATTCTTTGCCAGCGGTTGGTGTTATAATAGCAATTGATAGAACGCTACTGGCGATCTGCATTTCTACGCCCCAGCGACGCGTTACAGTTTCATCAAAATTGGCCGGAAACAATTCACCGGCATCCTTGTACTGGGCGTAAGTGAAAATGGCGCGGTGCTCCGTGATTTGATTCACCACCTCGTTTTTGTCCGGTGCCGTTATGCCCAGCATATCCAACGGAACGAGAACCCTTGTATGCCGATCGAATTTCGATCGATCCTGAATGTAGTTGTTGTACTTGGGGAACGCAATCATCGGCTGTTTTTGTTTGGGCGAGTTTTGCAAAAATGAGCTCGTATCAGGCAGGATGACCGTTTCCGGATGGTGACCGGAATGTTCCTGTTTTCCTTTGGTCTGTTGCTTGCCGCCATTATTGCCATTGTACTGCTTTACCATCTGCGACTCGTACCCGAACAGAGATTCCGTGGTGACAATATCCATACCGAGCACCATGTTCTTATGGACGATCTCGAAGGGATTTGTGTACGTGTCGTGTTGTGACCGTGCCAGCACGATCATATACTGATTGAACGCATCCACCAAATCATCCGGTCCTCGTCCGGTAAGGTCCACGACCCTTTTCCATTCATGAGCGTACCTTCGATCCAATATCTCGCCCGCACTTTCTACCAGATTGCGAACGTAGTGCTTGTCCTGGCTGTGCGAAAGATTCAATCCTTGCTGGTAAGATTCGTAGCGCATTAGCTCATGCAACATACGATCCGTTATCAGGAGATCCGCTCCGTACAGTTTGCTTTGCACGAACGATTGCCCATCGTTAAGCAGATAGTCCAACTCAAACTCGTCTTCTCGCCAAAGAGACACACCGGAACTTCCCATCGTCTTTTCCGAATCGATCGTGTAGAAATCCTTCATTCGATTGTCACGCACCCCTCCGTTGGCATCATTGTCATTAGTTTGACCACCGACGCTGACGCAGGCTTGCTGTAGATTCGCCGCCACTTTAACCGAAATAAATGTGTTCAGCTCCAGCCCGTCGACTTCTATTTGCGACAGTTGCTTGCGAAGATCCAAAAACGCTTCCGAAGTGCAGTTGAACATATCGGGCGTACCCCAACCACTTTGTACCTGATCGCATCGTCTAGTTCCTTTACCTCTCGCTGGTGCCGGGCAGTTTTCGACGGCCAGCTCACCGAAAGCTGTACGAGGCCACCACAAGCCAGCTGAGTGTGATTTAGGGCAACCGTCGTACACAACCTCACAACCATTCAGGGTTACCTCCGCGTAAGGATTCGAGCAGGAATCACATCGTCGACCGATAACACCCTCGCGACATTCGCACTGACCCGAGCTGTTACAAGACTTACCATACGATCCTACCGTATAGCATTCGCAGGGTAGGCAAACAGTGTCGTTAACCGGTTGGTAATGATTCTCTCTGCAGTAACAGTGCCCTGTGCTTTTGTCACAGTTTGGATGATAGCCCTGTTTAACGTTACATTTGCATGGGCCACAGCTCCGTTCGCCCCACCATCCAGCAGGACAAGGTTGTTGCACCGTGTTCTCACAGTACTCTCCCGAACTTAAGCTACTGTTGCACTCACACCGATAGCCCTTGGTGTTGATCGTGTCTGCCCGACAGATACCATTGTCCGAGCAGGGCTTCACTGTGCAGACGGGTTTACACTCATTTCCTACAAATCCATGCAAGCACTCGCAATGCGCTTCATCCCAAGCGCTCACGCAGGTTGATTCTTCCGGGCAATCGTCGGGACACTTTGCATTGGAAGCGCACCCGTCCAGCACGTTCTCACGCACTGTTGGACGCTTCAGCACGGACTGTACGCCTCCGACTCGCACATCTTGAATGCATCCTTCGTAGTTCTCTGACGGACCTCCGTAGTGCTGGCCGATCGTTCCCTCCAATCCACCAATCACAATTCGGCCCACGTACAAACCTTGGATCTTTTGCGTTACCGGAAGCACGCCGTTTCGCTGGCCGTAGTCGACAGTGAGCGACACTTCCGTACCCATCCATTTGATCTCTACTCGATGCCAGCGACCATCGGCCAAGTCTGCACCGGCCAGCTGCAACGGTTCACCGTTATACAAGTATTGTAGGGTGCCATCGCGCAGGGACACTACCGCAGAGCTGTTCTGGCCAACCTGGATTTCCATCACGAACGTGTCACGCTTGCGAGTCCGCAGCGAGAATGCAGTCAACCAGGGCAGCTGAATTGGACGCAGCAATGGATTGAAGCTTAATATGCCGTCACCATGAAAACGCCATGGCAATGCAACAGACTCCTGGCACGCATTGCCAGTGAAACCGTCCCGACAGTCACATTCCCACCCTTCGCCCCAGCCCTCTCGGCACGTTCCACCATTGAAGCAAGGTTCCGATGCACATGAGGCAGCTTTCTGCGGACAGCCTGCCACTGTACCGTTGTCTGCAATGTACGCACCCAGATCCACGTATCGCTGATCGATGTACAGATCCGAAATGCAACCGATAAAGCTGTGCGAACGTATTTGGAAATAGGCCGGAATCTTGGGCAAACCGCCGATTTGCAGAGGACCGGTTAGGTCGAAAAATCGGTGACACGGTTCCACTAGTGAAGCACATCGTCTGTCCAGCACGAGCGTCGTTTGATTTGCACAATTCCAGCGCTCTCCAAGCCCGGCTAATGCTGTTGCAGTGTCACATTTGTCGAGGGAGAGTAGCACCGTACGATTGAAGTACTTTACCTCCACCGTGTGCCAATTGCCGTCCGACACTTTACGCTGCTGGTTAACCGTCACTGTTTCTACCTTGTCACCAAGCGAGAAGGAAAATATAACCTTCCCATTGATGATTTCGAGAGCAATGAAGTCGTGCTGCTCGTTGTAACGTCCGTTGTACAGCAGAAGTCCACTTTCGCGCACGGTCGCAAACTTTAACCGTATGTTAAACCGATGCCGTTGCCTCATTCCCGGGAAAGTGAGGAATGAATTTCTCGTAAACGATCGCGACATTAGTTCACACGTTTTTGTGTACGGTGGCCAATGTCCTCCGTGGCCACTGGTGAGACAACTGTAACCGTCTCCGCAGACTTCCGAAATGCACGGTTTCAAAGTAGCGATCGACGTTTCACAATTAACACCGGTGTACTGCTCCGCACATACACACGAATAGCCTCCCTCTCTTCGTACGCAGCTTCCACCATTCTGGCAGGGATCCGAGTAGCACAGGTCGACTTCCGTATCGCAAAGATAATGTTCTCTGCTACCGGTAAATCCTTCCGGACACTTGCAGGCAAACGTATTGACGGGGTGTATAGGGCGAAATAGAACCGTATCGCTGTGTATAAATCCTGACGCGTTGCCAAACTTCAGCACCGACAAACATTGCTCGTAGTTAAGACATGGCTCTCGTACGCATAGATTATCATCAAACGGCAGCACACGAACGGTTGCCAGTCGCGCCAGTATTGCCCGATTCAGGTAGATCCTTTCCTGCAGGTACTGCGAACTGTAGTACTCTTCGAACGCCACATCTGGTCGGCGAGCGGAGAAGCTCACGTTCAATATCTTTCCACTTACATCGATATCTTCCTGAATCGAAAACAGGAAGATGTTCTCCTTGGGACATGGTATAATGGCGGCTAGCCCATCGAGGAAGAAACTTAGCAGCGGCGATAGGAATGCTTCCTCCGTCATCTCATCCAGGCGAACCGTTACTGAGTTGAACAGCATGTCCTCCGTAATGAGCCGTACGATAAGCTGCATGATCGCTTTCGCCTCATTAATCCCATCGGTTACCGATACTTCCATGGTGGCGAATTTGGGTACGTTCGTGTTAAGCTGTGGGCTCAACGTTAGCCCTCCGGTGGAGCTATTTAGCCTTAGCAAGTTGGCATTGTTTCCGGAAAGGATACGGTACGTAAGCTTGTCCGTGACATCGGCATCGAACGCCGGAATGCGTCCGATCACTCCGCTAGGGAAACAATCTCGGAAATTGTTAAAAATTACTTGAAAATCACGCAGCACCGGCGCATTGTCATTGACGTCCGTTACCAGTATCTCCACATACACGTCATTTCTAAGCGGTGGACTTGCCGCTCGTATTATCAGCTCGAAACGTTTGCGCGGTGATTCGTAATCGAGTTCCGTCATTGTTAGCAGTTGTGCCCGGTCCGACCCGGGTCGCGTCACAAGCGAAAATGAGTTCGAGTCATCGCCACCGATGATCGAATAGTGTACGATCGCGTTCACTCCTTCGTCAGGATCGTGTGCGTATATCTCGCCGACCACCGATCCTACCGGGCTGTTTTCTGGCACGTACAATGTCAGCTTATCCGAGGGAAATGTGGGCGGTGAATCATTCACATCATCCAATCGAATTTGCACCTCAACGCTGCTGCTCATTGTCGGCGTGCCCTTATCACTTGCAATTGCAGTCAGATGATACACGGGAATACTCTCTCGATCGAGCCCTTTATTCGTACGGATCACACCGGAAATAGGATCCACCACAAACGAACCCTCATCCATGTCCTTCTGGCTCAGAGCGTACTTCACACGTCCATTCAGCCCCATGTCAAGATCGGTGGCTGCGATCTGCACCACCGACGTTCCAATTAGGGCATCTTCGGGAATTGTTGCTTGATACAGTGGTACTTTAAATGCCGGCGCATTATCGTTCACATCCGTCACACTGATTTCCACGTCAGTTGTATCACTAAGCGAAGGATTGCCACCGTCCTTTGCCGTAACCGTCAACAGGTATCCACTTGTACTTTCGCGATCCAACTTGGCATTCGTGATAATAGCTCCCGTCTGTGCGTTAATGGTGAACGGTTCGTTCGCTCCTAGCCCATTTACGTGCAGCAGGTAGGTTATCTGCGCGTTGATACCCACATCGCTATCCGAAGCAGACACGACCAGCACCGTTGTGCCGATGGGAGCATCCTCGAACACGGAAGCACTGTAAGGAGCATTCTCAAACACGGGTGCAAAGTTATTCGCATCTGTGATGTTTATGTTTACTATGGCCGTGTCTGTTCGCTGGCCACTGTCGGTTGCAGTTATGGTCAGAGCAAACCTACGCTCCTGTTTATAATCCAATGGTTGTGCAATCGTTATCAATCCTCGCCCATTTTGTGATGTTATGGCGAAGCGTCCACGTGTATTGCCCGCAGTTATTTCGTAATGCAGCCTCGAATCCTCATCTGGATCGGTGGCTGTCACCGTAGTCACCGGCGTACCTGGTGGTTGATCTTCGGCCAGCATCGCTTCATAGTACTTGGGACTGAACGTTGGATCATTATCGTTTACATCCTGAATCGTGACAATAACCGATGTGCTTGCCGATTTCGGAGGAATTCCTCCATCAACTGCGACCACCTGAAAGCTGTACCGGCTCTGCTCTTCCCGATCCAGCCCCTTGGTCGTGTGAATCCAACCAGTTCGTGGATCAACCGCCAGCGGCATCCCATCGTCCCGGTTCTGTATGCTGTACGTTATCTCCGAATTTGCTCCTTCGTCGGAATCGTAAGCTTGCACGCGCACAATATTATAACCCACTGGTACACTCTCGAGTACGGCTTCCTGGAACTGGGAGGTGTAGAATCGCGGTGCATTATCGTTCGCATCAAGGACGTTCACCAGCAGCTGTGTTGTGTTGGAGCGGGAAGGACTGCCTCCGTCTTGAGCGCGAATCACCAACCGATAGCTTCTCACGCTTTCGTAGTCCAACGGCTTCACCAGTGACACATCGCCACTCATCGAGTCAATGGAAAACTGGGATTGCGTGTTTCCACCGATGATTGCATAGCTGTTTCGAACGCGAACGGACCGGAATGGAAAATGGAACGAAAAATCATACAACATAATTAGCTGCGTTTGATTGAGAGCTTTTTGTGGTAAACGACGACAACCAGCTCCAACTAATGCGTGATTGTCAACTTTTCTTAAATTATAATGTCAAATACACATTTTCTGATTGATAAAACTGCGAGTTAATAAGATGCTGCTAATCTTGTTTCTTTGATTATAAAATTACTGTTTGATTGATACGTAAAAACACAGCGAACACAGCGTAAAAACACAACACGTTTGTACCAATTCAAGACCAATTCAGGTGAAAATTAGCAAAATTCCATACTAACATTACGTTGTTCTGTGAAGATCAAATGCACGAGAACCTCTTGAAGGAAACCTAGGGTCTGAACACTACATTGTTCTGCACCATGAGATCAAAGCAAAGAACATCAAATATGGAAGGTGCTTAAAATTAAAATTAAACGTCAACTCAAAGTCAATGGGAAAAATGTTGCTCTAATCCTGAATTCAAGAAGCTTTCTATAACAATCTTTTAGGATCTCAACGATCAGTTATTACTCCTCTGACGTAATTAGATAAGGAAAAAAGTTCTATTTGTCACTGTTGAGGTCAGTTAGAAGTATGTTCGAACGACGACGCAGGAACGAAGTCAAGTCAAGTTGCTCATGCTGAGTGAATTCTGAGCGAATATTTTTCACTGTTTAGACGGAAGATTTGATATCTAGAATTTTCACAATAATAAAACCACCAGACAATAGAGCCTGGGTTTGCTTGCTGCATTGGAGCAGGCCTACGTGGGGTTCAAAAGTGAGAAAATGTTAAATGTTTTGTTTATAACCGGCCGTGAGAACGTACTTTTTTACAAACACATATCCTTTTTAATTGCATATCCTCGACTGATTTGGCCATAACTACTCTCAATCTCAATCTCCCAAGACTTGATTCAAAAGATAATGAATGTTTAGGTAGATCGCTAGGGTACAAGATTATCCTGTATCTATCCTGAATCTTTGAAATCAGGCATTTTGTTAACAAATGTTCTTCTTAAATCCCTCACCGCATAAGATAAATTTGGTATAGGTACTTTTAAAAACTGAAATCCTAGGTACTTCTAATCAAGACTACAACAAAGTTATATTTCCCGAAAAATGAGTTTTTTTTGACAAAAGCTCATCGGTGTTTACAAATATGCCAACACAAAATTCAAAACCCCTTTTTTAGTGTACTTGCTTGCAATACACAAGCAAAATGTATGACTAAAATTTACCAAAATACAGTATAATTAAAAAAATCCCTTAGTACAATATCATGCAGATTATCTGTACACCAAAAATTACATGTTTCTTCAGACATATTTCCACTGTTGTATTGCTGTGTAAAGTGTATTGTAGTGTAAAAGAGAACATATTTAAACAGCTGTGACGGTACATAAACAAAACTTACCGGATTGCAGCATTATTTCCCTGGTCAGCATCGGTGGCTTGAATATGGGCAATCACGTTGTTTTCATTCGCCCACTGATCTTCGCGCACCTGCACCGTATAGGTTCGTTCGCTAAACTGCGGATAGTTGTCGTTGTCATCCAGAATTTTCACCAGCACCGTCGTGGTAGCCGACTTGCGTTCCGTTTGCGGTGTGGCCATATCGGTGGCGGTTACCATAATCGTGTACATGCCCGACACTTCCCGATCCAACGCACTGCGTGTAGATATCGTTCCGCTGCGTGCATCGATGCGGAATTTTTGTGAATCGCTACTGTCATTCTCCATCGGATGGGCCCCATTGCCTCCATCCAGCGCCATTGTCGACGTAGACTGTTCTTGATTTTCTCCCACTATGCTCGTGATGGCGTACTCAATGTCAGCATTTTTCCCTATATCCTGATCCGTGGCACGTATCGTTATTACGGTTGAACCGACGCTCACTCCCTCACGAACGGTTGCGTGGAATTGTTCCGCCTCGAACGTTGGCGTGTGATCGTTGCAATCGAGCACGTTCACCTGCAGCGTGGTGGTGCCCGAACGGGGCGGAAAACTGTCATCAGTCGCAATGACCCGAAAGTAGTGCACGTCCATCAGCTCACGATCGAGCGTGGAAGATGTTGTGACAACGCCTGTGCGCGAATCGACCTTGAACATTGCCTGGGACCGTGAATCGAGCAGCGAAACGAGCGAATATACCACGGGCGAGTCCTCTGGGTCGCGAGCACGCACTGTGATTACGTTTGCACCGGACGGTTGTTCCTCCAGCACGGAAGCCACGTACAGTGCCTGCTCGAAGTAAGGACTTTGATTTCGTAGCTCTCTACGAACACGCTTTGCTATATCGGTGTCATTCAGTTCCTGGTGGTGGTACACTATCTTTAACCGATGATCGGCATCGATAATATCTTTCCGATCACATCGCACATTGTACGTTATGATCACTTTCCACAGCGTTTCCGGAATGCACAGATCTCCCGTAGCGATCAAATCACCGGTACGCGTCTCAATTTCGAACCGTTCATCATTCACATCCAAATACCGCACGGTACAGTGGTGCAGCACCGTTTTTGGTAGAAATGCACTGATCGAGTTGATGTACTGCGATTTCTTGAGACAAATGTGTTTCCACTTGTCCGTCGTGTGGATCGCATACGAAGCGTACGTTTCCGAGATCCACTGCTTCGCATCGGCAATTTTGCGATGAATGCGATCTGCTGGCAGGTCCCGTATTTCACGCCGCTTACGCGTAATAATTCCATGCCGATATTCGTTCTCCAGCACGGTATCGAACAGGACATCGCCTTCGCGAAATGTCGAATAGTTGGTGACGGTCGTAGCTGCCAACCACGGATACTCGGAACGATAGTAATGGAACCGATCGCCCAAATACTCGCCGTACATGCGTTGATCGTTTTCCTCGGCCTCATCTTCCCGTGCTGCAAGAGGAGTGTCGACCGGGTTTGCCAAGCGATACACGGCTTCACGTTTGTATCGCTGGTAGTGTTGATGGTGATGATAGCCGGTATCATCCTCTTCGAAGAGCTTCCGGAAACTGGCAGCTACGGTTTCGTCCTCGTCGGAGCAATTGCGCCCCACGATAAATATCCTTATCGGTAAACTGTAATAATCTATACTACGCAGTCTGTTCGAGGTAGAGTCGACGTAAAACGTAAATAGTGTAGGGTAGTAGATGCCATCACATTTGAGCTTACGCTTCAGGCTCACTTGCCCATTTTCCGGGTCTACCCGCAGCAGATGGTGCACGTAGTGGGCCGATTTGTGCGCATTGATCTTGTACTGCCGTTCCGAGCCGAGCTTATACACGGAAGAATTGAACAGCACCTTCCCCGGTTCGTCATCTTCACTTGCTATTATCATGTATCCATTGCATGTGCTACATAGCAACATGAGCTGAAGAAGCACCGCTATCAGAGCAAGCCGCGCCGCCAGATTGCACCGTTGCACGTTCATAGCGAAATGTTTCCGGTGTTTCCGTTTGTTGTTCCGCGTTTCTAGCCTACGATTTTTTTTCACTAGCGTTTCACACTGCCGGACATGGTAGAAGATCTGCGGAGAAAAGAAAATCCCACACCAATCGGTCAGCAAAAACGATCCGACCAACGTACACCAGAGTTCAGTCCGCTAGAATCCGCTACACTGAACTAATAATTAACGATTACCAACTAGTAGTAGCACACCCCACGGTTTAGAAGCTTTTCTTACACCCTAACGCAAACGAACGAGCGCAGCCTTACGAAACGTACACAACGCACGGCTATTGGTCGCGTATTAATGCACCCCTCTACACAAAGCTAGCAGGCTAGTCGGTTTTCTCAGTACGCCCGAAAACAGGATGAATCATCACCAGCGGCGGCGTTATCCCTAGCATACCGCTGACCCGAGGGAAATATCGATTTTCAACCCCCCGATTTCTTGTGTACACGCCAGGACAAACACAAGGATACACGAAGCATTCGCTCTCCGCCGGCGCCGAGTACCGAGAAAAGAACGGTAAGAACTCTAAACAAGCGATATGGAAGGGCTCTTTCGCTCACCCTTATGCCGGGGAGTGAAAATTATACACACAGTACGCGGAAGGTGGTAGAGCTTCGTCCTATCAAGGGGCTTGCTTACAATACGTATATGCCAATACTCGTCTTGTGTTGGCTGGCCACAAGCAGGAAAATATCCCCACATCATATAGCGTGTGCCAACCCGTACACCGGTTTGGGAGAGTGTATACACGCGACGTTTGTCTGCAAAATAAAGCAATCTCGCGGCATTAAAAACGGCATTTTTGCACATGCAAACTTTCTACGGAATCCTTCCCGTGTACTGTGTACATATATCAGAAGGTTATTTTTAGGGGAGTAGCCCAATCCCAATTAGTGAATTAAATCCATCGAAAATGTTTCATCAATGTGGGAAATTCTAGCTTCCTTTTTGTGCATAAAACTCAGAATGCACATCAGTAAAAGAACAACGGGCAACATTAATGGCGTTTGTACTAATAAAGACAAATGTTTTAAATGCATCCCGTTGTCTCACACATATGCTATTCGAACAATTCGGTAGCCTTCGTTCGAAGCAGCAGATAAGCTCATCTTCATTATCATAGCATTTCCTGTTATAGTTCAACCGGCCTACATTTTTCCCGCTACTCCCCAGCGCGAGCGAAGAAATGTTTATCTCAAACAGGTTATCCGCGATCCAGTCGCAGCATCTTTCACTCCAGGCATGTTGCGAAAGGAAAAGATGCTTGCGTAAGCAAAATCACACGAGAACTCCGCGCATGTGGATGTGTGTGGAGAGCAGAAAGCTTCGCGAGCCAACTGCATGCCAGCGCTCGGCGGCTACCATGGCTACAGCATACGCAGACGTGCTCCACCGCCGTTTGATCGCAGCAGCAGCAGCAGCAGCAGCAGCACTTACTACTTCTGCTCATACAGGCACGGGAAACTCAATCTAGCGGTAAACTGTCAATGACCGTCGCTGCTACTCTCCACTCGCTCTCAACCGTTGCGTTGTCCGTGTTGGGGTCGCGGCTAGGTCGACACGCGTTTTGTGGGCCTTTCTTAGCAGCATCTCTTGAGAAGCGTGTGTAAAAACGCGTGTATGCCATTCACACCGTACATGTATGGAAACATACTCTGTTGTCGTGGGTTGGTCATTTCACATTAGCTTGATGTCCGTTGGTTGCTCTGTTTTTACCCTTCATTTTGTTTAGCGTTTCCATTCATGACATAGCATATATTTCACTTACACGTTCACCTTATTTTTGTTATTTATACACGCTTGCAAACTTAAGATATCAGTACACGTTTAATCATACATTAAATTTCACAACCTTTTTGTATCTTCGACTAATCCAAAACACTTTTAAGGGCACACTCACTAACACAGTCACTGCGAGGATAAATAACACACAGAAACCGAAAACGAACAGGACACGCTAGGCACGAGAACAAGTGCATCTCAAGATCCGCTGCACGCAGGAAGCACACGTATTCTTAGGTTTTCTCTCGCCCCTTTTTCATCTTCGCTACCTTTTATTGCACATACTCCAGTTTCGTTTTGTATTGCTTTGCTCGTTTGCTTTCAACCGCACAAGGTAACACAAACACCGGGAATCGCATAAACATACACGCACACCACCGTACCCGAACAACGCTATCTTCGCAAACAAATCTCTCCCTCTCCTCAATTTCGGGAAACAGGTTCAAACGCACCCCTATGCCCGAACAAATTATCAACAAAAAACCTATTTCACTTACTTTTTCGTTGCTACACTTTATCACCGGTCGTGGCAAACGACTTCGCACGCACTTTGCAGATAGTTTTGAGTGGGATAAGTTAAGATTTCATTTAAATAAATCCATTTAAATGCTACTCTACGGCAAACACCTTCCGTCTCGGTTGCAAGGTACTCGAATTATGTTGCGCTGCTCGAATTTGGTGCACAATGTTGATGGCACAACGATGGCGCCGAGGGAAAAGATGGATGACATTACACAAATTAGATATTACAAAAGTGGGTTTTTATCGGGAGTAAAAGAGTGTTTGTTGCGAAATCGGTGAATGCGAATGATATTTGTACATTAGTATTTTTTACAACGAGGTGTGAATGAGCAGTGCATTCGGGAAGAAAAAGCTCAAGTTCTGTCATTTTTGAATGTTCAAGTTCATTGCGTAACGGTTATTGCCGCGCAATCGAATACGCAAAAGTTTGGAGTAATTTTATGTAAACCATACTAAACGCACGGTAACAATGTCCGTATTCTAGTAAATCTATTGTTTTGCAATGCTGATTTGCCAATAAACGAAGCTAGTTGTGTTCAAGACCGTTTTAGGATAAATGAAAATAACAGCATCGAAAGTACTGCACTATTTGAAATTGTAGTGTTTCCACATTTCTTTCAAGTACATTAGTATTTTTTTTTCATTTGCTTATGATCTTTATTGTAATAGCATCAGCTACAACACACTACAACGGAGAAATGTACCATTTACACTAGCAAGCGCCTAGTACACACGATAGCGTGTTGGCGTTAAAGAATGTACCGTCGGGGCACTGTAAATGCGTTGCGACTAGCTCCGTACTACAGCTGTAATAGTACCGACAGTGTGCCGGATCGACAAACAATCCCGGTCGTTCACATTCGTACGGAACAATCGTACCGGGCGGCATATTGGACCAGTCGCGCTGTACGCACTGCCCATCCTGGAACATTTGATTCGCCGGGCATCGATACATACGTGGGCGCAAAATTCGATTCTCGTCGACCATTTCCGCTGCACAGATGTAATAGATGTTGTTGTTGCCCGGCCAAGCGCCCATTTGACCAAGGGCGGAACAGTTAAATTGTGGCGACATACAGATGGTATCGTTCAACGATAGTGAACAATCTCCGGTCGCAGGTGAGAAAGCCGCTCCTCCACAATCCATAGTGATGGCTACCGGATTGTTGCCGTTTTGGAAACACATGTGATACAACCGACAATTGAACGGGTCAGGAAATACGCCGGGGGTATTGCACTCAAAGTTTCCTCCACCACCCGGATTGCAGGAACCGACGCTGGCTGAGCAGCCTCCATCGAACTCGTTACAGTACAGTCCGTCGCGTTGATTGCATGATTCGACCCAGAATGTTTCCCAAACCGTACCAATTTTCACACAAACCGCGACCGTGTTGCAATCGTAGCAAAAAATGCCGGGCGCCTGTCGATCGGCACAGGACGAGGTTTGGAACTGTGTCACTGATACGACTTGGCCTCCAGAGGTCACATTTATCAAACACTAGAAAA
>KZ063949.1:19694-31440 GCA_002091835.1 Anopheles maculatus | reverse complement strand
CTGTATACTGATGGTTTATAATTGGTGGGATCTGTTACAGATTATTTACTACGAGATGGAAACCGCTGATACTGTTTATCAGTGTTTGAGAATATGTAACGTGAGTTATGCACAAGATACTCTTCTCTCCTTGCTTTATATAAGACGACTCTTTTGAATTTTGCATACAAAAATTAACATTATAGAAAATATGATCATTTATTTATGTACACCTACCGTCCATTGTTGATCTCTTCCTGCTTTATCTTTTGCTGCTCCTGCTGACGCTTCAACTCCTTCTCCGCCTGCTCCTTCTGGGACCGTTTCAGCTCCTGCTGCTGCAAACGATCAAACTTTTCCTTTGCCTTATTGCGAAACGCCTGGAACGAATCCATCGCCGGTTTCGGTTTGTTGGACGTGGGCGTATTTTGCGGTGAAACGGCTGCGGCCAGCGACGACCAAACACTTTTCGGATCTTGACCCTTGTTGAACGCATTTGCCGCCATGTTCGCCCCCTTCACATCGGCCGGTGGCGGTGTACCGCCCATCTTCTTCTCGTTCGGATTGATCAGCAAATCTTCGATCGGTTTCGGTGTCAGCATAAACTTGCCGCCCCCAACGGCGCCAGGTTCCTCCTTTTTAATTGCCATCAGATTGCCACCATTGCCGGATGGTATCATACCGCCTCCTCCACCGCCGCCCCCACCACCACCAACAACCGAATTGCTGTTGTTCACTATGCCGCCACTGCCAGCCTGTGTGAGATCGATCGATCGATCGTGCATTGGACCACCGGCAGCAACCGCAGCAGCACCACCGGTGCCACCGCTCAGGGCAGCACCATTAGTGCTGTTGTTGGGTGCACCCGTGACCAGGGCCGCCATTCCAGGCGCATTCGGTTGATGGTATGCGCCGGGTCCTCCTCCGCGCATGAAACCCTGCAGCGGATCGAACATAGGCATGCCGCCACCCATCAGGGCCGTATTGGCGGCAGCAGCTGCGGCAGCCGTCGATGCCATACTGTTCATCACCATTTGGCCCATCGCACCGCTACCGAGACCCATCGCACTACCCGTACCACCGTTCAGCGGTCCATTGCCATTGAACTCGCCCACACTGAAACCGTTATTGCCCGAATGTAGCTGGTTCTGTAGGTGTGCCATGCACAGGTCCATGTTAGCTGTTAGCATGCTGGTCGTAAGGTCCTGCTTTAATGCCGCCGGCATATCGTTCAGCAAGTTCAGCCCAAGCGGTTCCGCCTTGATCGATTGCTCGAACGAATTGAGCGTATGCTCTAGCGGATCTATAAAGCCGGAAGGGAGGCCGCCACCGTGATGCCCATTACCTGCCGCAGCACCAATTCGGAACTGCTGGTTAAGCTGCTGCTGTGCGTGTTGTAGTTGTTGTTGCTGCTGCTGCTGCTGCTGAAGGTCCTGCTTTAATGCCGCCGGCATATCGTTCAGCAAGTTCAGCCCAAGCGGTTCCGCCTTGATCGATTGCTCGAACGAATTGAGCGTATGCTCTAGCGGATCTATAAAGCCGGAAGGGAGGCCGCCACCGTGATGCCCATTACCTGCCGCAGCACCAATTCGGAACTGCTGGTTAAGCTGCTGCTGTGCGTGTTGTAGTTGTTGTTGCTGCTGCTGCTGCTGCTGTTGTGACTGGCTGCCGTGCAATTGGGACTTTCCCACCGGCTGACTTTGGGTCATCTGCAGGGACTGGGGCAGCCCGCCAGCCATGCTGGCCAGGTTCGTCATTGCGGCCAGGCTCGTCGCAAGCTGGGACGATGCCGGCAACCCGAGCATGGTGTTAATCAGACCATTGCTTGTGTTTAGTGCACTATCGTTACCATTCGTGCTGCCGATGATGTTGCTGCTGCTAATGCTAGAGCCGGACGACGATGGCATATGGGCCGATACCGGGACGGTCGCGATCCCATTGGTGCTGAGACCTCCTTGCTGCTGTTGCTGGTGCTGCGTAACATTGATGGAATTATTCAAGATAGCACTACTGCCCAGATTATTACTAGTACTCGTGGTTGTGGTGGTCAAAGCATTATTATTCACAGGTAGCATCGTGCTGGTAGCAGTGGTGGTGGTGTTTGGTGATGGTATGGGAGGTGGTAGAGAGATTTGGTTGCTGTTACTACTACCGATCGGGTTGGGATTGCCGCTGTTATTGCTTCCGACGCCGCCGCCGCCGCCATTATTGCCTTGAGCGATGTTACCGCTATTTACAGTACAAACACCACCGGACATCATCGCTAGCGCGAGGCTGCTAGCCGCGGCGGTGCTGGTCATAGTGGTTTGCTGCTGCTGCGACAAGGCGGCAGGAATCTGCAACAGTCCCGGCACCGAGTCAACCGCTGCTCCGGCCACTGTGGTAGCCAACGTTTGCGCAAGACCCATCATGCCGGTCGAACTTCCACTAACGTAACTGGACGATACGGCCACCGAGCCATTATTGTTAGCGGCGATGCTTGATGGAGGGTTGTTAGTTGCATTAATGCTGCTGCTACCGGCACTGATCGCACCTGTAACGTTCATGCTCGACACGGATCCTCCTCCTGCGCCCGACGATGATGATGTGGAGGAAGAGGAGGATGATGAGGAGGAGGAGGACGAGGTGGTACCGGAGGATGTTGATGAAACCAGCGTGGACGTGCCATGAGAAGAGAGTGATAGCGGTAGGACTGGCGGTTGGTTTGCTGACTGTTGCCGTTGCTGCTGCGAAAGGTGTATTTGTGAGTGATGCTGGCCGGTGACTGACGACGTTTGGTTTAGGACACTGCCCGCCGAATGCTGATGTTGCTGCTGTGGCTGCTGAGCGGCGGCGTTCGGGAGAGGAGTGATGGTATTGGAATTGTTGTTCGTGGTAGTAGTGGTGGTGTTGGAGGTGGTGTTTGTGTTACTGGCGGCACCAGCACTCGGTAGCATCTGCGGTACCGCTGCCGTTGCCGATAGTGTTGTTGCGTTGGCTGGAGCTGAGGACTGGAAGTGGGATGTTCGGTAACAAATGAAAGTCAATTATGCATGCTCGGCCCGTATGGGGTAGTGTTACATATGGTTTTGAGCAGAATGTACTGTGTTACGACGACTGTTCGAGAATTCTTCGCACATGTTCCAACAAATGTAAGGTAGCAAACAATTGTATTAAATTACACGGTTTATTGTGTTTAATGCTGTCCCTCAAATTTTTACCTATTGTCTTGTCAACAACATTGTGCGAATGATCATCAGAAATTAAAAAAAAAATCATTTCTGCATGATCAGAAATTTAGAAAAAATCATCCAACGTATACATTCAAAAATAGACCAACTTTCGAGAACTTCCCAACCAGATGCTTCTATCTATTGATCATAGAATGACTTAATTGATCTTCTTTTCTGGCTCTAAAACCTTTATAGGACTTGTGGCCTTCTATTTCTAGTTGTCTATGATTTGGTTTTACCCCTAGCTGTACAGTCAGTCCAGGGCCGGCCCGGTGGTATATACGATAGCGGCGCCGGTCTTCACGTTTCTTATCCGATGAGAAACGGGGGGCAGGCATTCATGATCAGTCAGTTTAGTTATATATTGTTTTTAAGTATTCTTAATTTATGAACATGTAAATCATTCTATGAGAAAGTGACACAGTGTGTACTCAAAACAATCTTTTTCAAAATATAATGAGAACAGTTAGTTTTATACACATTGGTGGGTAGTTTATATTCGAAAACAGATGCGCTGCTGCAACCATTTTTATAGCTTCACATTATGGCAAACTTGTTGTGAAAATGGAAATGGCTATTTTTCGAGAACGGTGGACCGTTTAGTAATCGTGCAATAATTGAAATGACTCAGTGTAGTAGCGTTTTCTATTCTATTAATCGATTGCGCGAAGACTTATGCACAGTTGACATTTCGATACTTCATTCACATGAAGCGATCCTCCCACATCTCACCTTCACCAGCCCACCCCTTTTACATCATTGTTGACTGATACTTGACGAGGGTAAAACATGCAAAGATATGAGAGGGAAGTGTGTGTAAACAATAAGCGTCATATTTGTGTTTTTTTTTGTCACAGCATTGTGATTTAGGGCGTAAATTGAGAGACAGAGAGTCAATAGTTGACGGTGTAATATTGGCCTACCAACAACAAAAGGACGAGAATAGTTTGTTGTGATCTTCGGCGGCGTAAAAAAGAGTACACAATTTCCAGTTACGGCCTTGCACACACTGAAACAGGTGGTCTACCTAGTGTGTAGTTACGGGCAGCTAATATGCGAATCCAGGCATGATGAGAGAGAGAGAGAGAGAGCGAGAGAAAACGAGTTAGAAGTGCAGACAACAACATCCGAGTATAAGTAGCCTAACGAACTTAGTTTTTTGTTTTCGAATTTCTAACCCTTATCATTGTTTTTTAATAGTAACTTTGTTTTTGATTCAAAAAAATAGACAAACAAAAACGACAGTTGACCACACACTAACCAGAGGTTGCAAAAGATTTGTGTTTTAGTTGGTACAAATTACCGGTCTTCTTCTATCTTGTGTTTATTATAGTTCGAATAATATTTTTCACATCAGTAAAACCCTCCAATAGTATATATATATATATGTATAATTAACGCCCGTTAACCAATTGAGTGAAGATTTGCGTATATGAATATAGCAAGAAGTATCGTCGTGCGGTTTAAGTAGGTAGCGCATCATGCATCGCGGAATTCATATTGCGTATGATTGATGCACACACACACACACCATATATATATATATACATATATGATAATATTTGTCATTGTATTCTCCTTTATGTTACCTTTTATTTTGCTTTTCTACAATTCTTCAACAAATTTCTCGTGTTTTTAAATGTGTAATGTGGTGGGGCAGCCAACAAAAACCAATCGTGTCACAACACTCTACCGATATATCGTTTCCTTCGTAACCCCGCAGGGCAGTGCAAGCCGGCGCGCAGTGTATAATGTACTTTTCGTATTTTCGTATTTTCGTGAACGTTTGATATTATGCAAAACACAACAGCTCGTTTGATCTAGAGATACAGAATTGAGAAGAACCCCCAAAAGAGAGAAAAAAGAGATTCGCGGACGCATGTTTACCACCTGTGTTTTTTGTTTTTCTCTAAATTGAAGTACCGTGTGCGCTACACCCGGACTCTTCCAATTGCGTTAGTAAAAGGTATGTGTTTACTGTAAATTCTTCTTTACCACACCACTCGTTTTACAAATCAGTATGCGTTTATGTTATGTAGCAAACAAACAAAAAAAAAGAAAGATATATCTATGGTCAGTTATATTGTCTGTGTAGCCAAACAGATGAAGGTACAGACGATATGTGTGAATAGCAGAGGAGGCCATTAGAGAGAAAGGAGCGAGCAACACAGGATAAAATGTACAATGTGCAACTCACTACCCAATCATCTGTATTCTATATATATATTTTTAAAATTACTTTGAAGGCAGGGTTTAATACTTTCCAGTTAGAGTCTGCTTACATGCTATTAACACTCACCACACTAGGATGTGCGTAAAAGGTGTAAAAACCCGAAGGAATAGCTTAGCAAAATCATTGGCTTTTCCAATTGCTGAACAAAGTATAACCGATTGTTTCTCTCGCCCCCCCATGCCTGTTTTGATATATTGAACATTGTATTGTGATGGAATCATATACTCTATCATTGAGGTATGCGGTAATTTGAAATGAAACCACTTTTTTGTTGTTTCCTTCTGCGTTTTTTTTACACATGTCATCTACATCAATCTAAAAGGTTCAATCGATAGGGAATCTAATACAGACACACTTTTTACCGAAAACAAAATGTTTCGCAACAAACTCTACTACATACATTTAGGCGCAGTGCTTGTCTGGTTTGCTTGTGTGTTGTGTACAGAAAAAAATGGGAAGAGAAAAGATTTACACAAAAGGCACAAATTCTTCGTTAAGAGTTGCAGAGCGGGCAATGCAAACCATCCTTGAAGGGGGAATATAAAGATCACAAACGCGGCGGCAGGATATTACAACGCAGACAATGTGTAACATGTGAAATGAGAAGCAACGTTGTTGTGGACATATGCATGTTTTCGACTTTATACTATTACTATACAATGAATACGTACGTAAAATGCACAAATTATCAAATACACCAACCAAACAGAGAGCGGATTCAGAATCAGCTTTTTTTAAATCTTAGTTTGTTTCACGTTTTCGATCGCAAATTGAGATAAGCTTTTCCAACAGCCGCTTTGGTATACGCTTTGAGCTGAGTTTTCGGACAGAAATGATAATCGATCGGATAAATGTACAAAATTAATACGTTCTTCATTCTAAACGACTCTTATTTCGTTGCTCTCTCACACAGTGTACATGTTATGTGTACGATATACTGTGGTGTGATAAGAGAAAGTTGTTCAAACAAAAGGTTTAAATACTACAAGGTTTTCTTTTTCGGTTGGATCCAAACCTAGACTGAAAAATGTTGAAACAGATTCAAAATGTGTTTCGCTGATTTAGTATAGTAGTGTGCCCACACCTTGCTTAAGAGGATCGACGATTCGGCTGTTGTCGGCAATGCCAAAACCCCCATTACACATTGTTTGCACGTGAAAGAGCGAATATTTGTTGTTACACAAAAAAAAGCTATTTAATTAATATGTTCTTATATCCATTGGAGAAGCGATGGGTTCGTTTAGTAAATTTTAAGTTTTCGCTTGCGTTCGTTTTCTATGCTACTCGTGAAGTTATTTTTGTTTTTAATTTTCTCTGGTATTATAAGGGAAGTGGTTGTGGTAGCAGCGGCGTTGTTTGAACATAATTGAACCATACGTACATGCAACAGCATTGTACATTACAGGCATTAGGGAAGCAGGGCCCAGACAGGTGAATTGTTGATTAGTTTCTCCATATTGTTTTTCTATTGCCACTCTCTGTCTCTTGATTTACGTTATCATCCTGAATCTGGTTTTGTGTACAATGAATTTGAAAGGAAAACATTAAAGTGTATGTTGGCATTGTTTTACTGCTGTGCTTCCGGTTTACACATCCTTTACACATCAATACATTGCTTTTCACCATCTACAGGCTGTAGATATAATTTGTTATGGTAAATTTAATTACACGGACGACATGATGTGTGTGTACCGTGCAAGCAATATTATGAAGTTATCATATGTGAAACACACACACGCACGCAAGCACGAGGTAACCGAGCACAATTCAGATAGAACAAGACAGATGCGCCAGCTTTAGATAGAACAAAGAAATTTGGTTTATTTTTTTATTCTACCCTTATCTCTTCCTTGCATCATCAAACATGCGTTAACATGAGCATGGTTGATGGTTGGGAAGAGCCTAAATGTCTGTATTTCATTAGAAAAGGCGCAAATTTGATAGTATGTAGGTGCAGCAGCTGCACATGCGGTTCTGCTAGTTTGGAACCGACTAGAGACAAATCCAGTCACGGATCGCTAGCAATGAAAATAGAGAAAAACATCTCCATTTTATATCTAATACCACAACGCGTGTATCTGAACCATGGCCACACAATATTTTTGTGCGGTGTGTATGTGTGTGTGTTGTTGGTTGTAACCATGTATATTTTGTTTGTTCTCATAACTCTTGTTTTCGGTTATGAAGAAGATGGAATGTTGACAACGGTGTGTGTACACGAACTGGACATGTATATGTGTTTGTATAACATTGTACGAAATGGTTACAGAAGGAGGCGCGAACCATCTAATGGATAAAAAGAACACACATTCTTTTGAACTAATTCCGTAACGATTGTAGAAAAGCGAAACAGAAAATGTGTAATGTAAAGTGTTGTTTTGCCATGGCCGAACAAAGCGATTGGAGTTCAGTGCTGTAAGATAGCGTGTAATAGCAAACATGGGAAGCAAGAATGTAACAAGCATTGGCAGCAGCAATCCAGCAGGCGAACGGCGCGGGCATATATAGTGTGCGCTGTTGTTCGGGTTTGGTTGGTGGTGTGTTGCTTTCTAATTGTAAGTGGTACAGTCATAATACATGCTTAAGAGGTAATTAAAGAAATAATATACGCGGTACAGAGTAAATAAACAATAAAACACACAAGCCAGCAAAACCAGCACTGAAAGTTAAATGAAACAAGCATGGAAAATGATGTTCTTCAGTTTTTTAAATTTCACTTTATACATACAACAGCTAGGAAAAATCGACAGACTCTAGCGAAATCTTGAAAGGCTTTCAATTGGCGCGCATTTATCTTCATAAATTTCTTGATTTTCCATTGAATTAGCAAAGAAAAATTTTGCTATAGGAAGCTGTAAATCATTCCTGCAACCGAAGCAGCAGGGCAGAGGAAAAGCGTTAGCGAAATATTAGTACGACTAAATAGAATCGCAACAAAAAAAAACAAAAAACAAAAAACCATAGCTAAACAGAATAGTGAAGTAAAAGATGCGAAGTTAAAACTAAATGAAACAAATGTTTCATGTAAGAATACACACGTGTGTGACGGTGTGTGACAGTGTGTTACGGGCAGCAAAATTCATTCAATCTCATGCAAAAACAAAAAAGATACTGTAAAATGTGAGAGGTATTGATACCGCTCTCTTGATCCAAAATTCTACCACCATCCATAAGACAAAATTAACAGTAACATGTTTCTTGTTTGACACAGCGATTATAAACTACAAGGATGTGTGGGTGATAGCACTAGCAAAATGTAAATGAAAGGGAATAAATGGTTTGGTGGAATGTTGCTTTTTTCCACACACAAGTATTTTTCTCACGTCAACAACACACACGATCAACAGCGCGCAATCGATCTTGATCGGTTAGTTATGGTTCCGTTTCTGCACTAGTGGTAGAGTATATGGCTAAAAAGCCCCCAACGCTAACAACGTTTCACAACTGGTAAAGAGAAAGAGCGGCGCGGTGTGAAGAAGATTAAACGTATATATGATTAAGCATAACTAAAATGGCAACAAAACAGACAAAAAAAAAAACAAACATAAAAAAATAAAACACACAACTAAACATGAATGGCAAATCAAGCATTATAATCATAAAACTTGAACCTACAAAAAGAAAAGAATATATATAAGTAATAAAAATCGAAACCTAAAATGGCAACAAAACAGACAAAAAAAAAACAAACATAAAAAAATAAAACACACAACTAAACATGAATGGCAAATCAAGCATTATAATCATAAAACTTGAACCTACAAAAAGAAAAGAATATATATAAGTAATAAAAATCGAAACGTAAAATGCTACATATGAGATAATCTTTTCACTGACGACAAATGGGGGACCGATATTACTCGTGCAACAATAATCCCCGTCCACGTTTGCGCGCGTTGTATGTGTGGTCTTTAAAATAATATTTTTTTGTTGTTGTCGATTTGGTTCGGCGTTTTTTCTGTTCTGTATTACTTACTACCTTAGAGTTGTCCCCTTTCTTCTCATCGGTCTCGTGAACGAGTTGTTGTTATCTTAAATACGATTGTTGGCTGCTCTGTGTGTGGTATTCACATTTCTGGTTGTTATAGCGCGCGCGCTGCCTGTCGTGCATAATCGTCCAATTACCAACATTACACAACATGAGAAATTTGTTGAAGAACCTTCCTTGCGCTCCCAAGTGCCTGTTATAAGAGGGCAGAAAACCAAGCTTGCCTATCATTCGTCAAGAATCGATAGCTCAGCCTATTGGTGCAGGTATTTATATTACCGCAGGAGGGTGAAGTAAATGAAAACGATTACAGAATTGTTACGAAAAGCGGTAAAATGATGCGAAGCACATGTGTGTTGGGGCAAGATATTAAATGTACCTCTGATTCCAGAAGCTGGAGGGCGTCCGCCGCGTAAGAAAAAGAAGGATTCCTCATCTCCAATGCGCACCGCCGGGGTTGGCAACACTGCAGTTAATATGGTGAGTAGTGCTCTAAGATAATTGTTTGCAAGGCAGTTTGTTGTAAGTAAGCAAATGCTTGGCTGTTTTTTAATTTTTGTGTTGCTGTATATCTGAAAAGTTTGAGCGTGTCTCTGTGTGTTGTGTGTCGACAATATCAATCGCAAGAGAGCAAATCATCATGTCCACACGTATCATGTCGCCATGTCTACCATTAGGTGACACATAACTGTGGTATCAAACTTAAACAAAATAAAACATAATGTCCACTGTAACGGTAGAGCGTATGCATTAAAAAATAGACTGGCTTCAACAGATTTGTTTGCGTGGGTGTGTCCACCACCTCAGCTGTTAATCATCTTTTGTATAGGGGTTTGCTGTGTAACGATCACATTTTACAGCATGCGTTATTGCAGGACTGAGACTGTACTTCTTTCTTTCTTTCTGTGGCACTACAACTACATTTCTAGCTTTCTATGACTTGTTTTTTACCCGTAGCTGAATAATTCTGCATACGGGGAGGCGGTCCCGCCTGGATTCGAACCCTGGTCCTGCCGTGTGAAGACCGGCGCCGCTATCGTATATACCACCGGGCCGGCCCTGGACTGACTGTACAGCTAGGGGTAAAACCAAATCATAGACAACTAGAAATAGAAGGCCACAAGTCCTATAAAGGTTTTAGAGCCAGAAAAGAAGATCAATTAAGTCATTCTATGATCAATAGATAGAAGCATCTGGTTGGGAAGTTCTCGAAAGTTGGTCTATTTTTGAATGTATACGTTGGATGATTTTTTCTAAATTTCTGATCATGCAGAAATGATTTTTTTTTTAATTTCTGATGATCATTCGCACAATGTTGTTGACAAGACAATAGGTAAAAATTTGAGGGACAGCATTAAACACAATAAACCGTGTAATTTAATACAATTGTTTGCTACCTTACATTTGTTGGAACATGTGCGAAGAATTCTCGAACAGTCGTCGTAACACAGTACATTCTGCTCAAAACCATATGTAACACTACCCCATACGGGCCGAGCATGCATAATTGACTTTCATTTGTTACCGAACATCCCACTTCCAGTCCTCAGCTCCAGCCAACGCAACAACACTATCGGCAACGGCAGCGGTACCGCAGATGCTACCGAGTGCTGGTGCCGCCAGTAACACAAACACCACCTCCAACACCACCACTACTACCACGAACAACAATTCCAATACCATCACTCCTCTCCCGAACGCCGCCGCTCAGCAGCCACAGCAGCAACATCAGCATTCGGCGGGCAGTGTCCTAAACCAAACGTCGTCAGTCACCGGCCAGCATCACTCACAAATACACCTTTCGCAGCAGCAACGGCAACAGTCAGCAAACCAACCGCCAGTCCTACCGCTATCACTCTCTTCTCATGGCACGTCCACGCTGGTTTCATCAACATCCTCCGGTACCACCTCGTCCTCCTCCTCCTCATCATCCTCCTCTTCCTCCACATCATCATCGTCGGGCGCAGGAGGAGGATCCGTGTCGAGCATGAACGTTACAGGTGCGATCAGCGCCGGTAGCAGCAGCATTAATGCAACTAACAACCCTCCATCAAGCATCGCCGCTAACAATAATGGCTCGGTGGCCGTATCGTCCAGTTACGTTAGTGGAAGTTCGACCGGCATGATGGGTCTTGCGCAAACGTTGGCTACCACAGTGGCCGGAGCAGCGGTTGACTCGGTGCCGGGACTGTTGCAGATTCCTGCCGCCTTGTCGCAGCAACAAACCACTATGGCCAGCACCGCCGCGGCTAGCAGCCTCGCGCTAGCGATGATGTCCGGTGGTGTTTGTACTGTAAATAGCGGTAACATCGCTCAAGGCAATAATGGCGGCGG
>KZ063949.1:0-13953 GCA_002091835.1 Anopheles maculatus | reverse complement strand
TTGTTGTTGGTAGGCCAATATTACACCGTCAACTATTGACTCTCTGTCTCTCAATTTACGCCCTAAATCACAATGCTGTGACAAAAAAAAACACAAATATGACGCTTATTGTTTACACACACTTCCCTCTCATATCTTTGCATGTTTTACCCTCGTCAAGTATCAGTCAACAATGATGTAAAAGGGGTGGGCTGGTGAAGGTGAGATGTGGGAGGATCGCTTCATGTGAATGAAGTATCGAAATGTCAACTGTGCATAAGTCTTCGCGCAATCGATTAATAGAATAGAAAACGCTACTACACTGAGTCATTTCAATTATTGCACGATTACTAAACGGTCCACCGTTCTCGAAAAATAGCCATTTCCATTTTCACAACAAGTTTGCCATAATGTGAAGCTATAAAAATGGTTGCAGCAGCGCATCTGTTTTCGAATATAAACTACCCACCAATGTGTATAAAACTAACTGTTCTCATTATATTTTGAAAAAGATTGTTTTGAGTACACACTGTGTCACTTTCTCATAGAATGATTTACATGTTCATAAATTAAGAATACTTAAAAACAATATATAACTAAACTGACTGATCATGAATGCCTGCCCCCCGTTTCTCATCGGATAAGAAACTATTGGGGTGGTGGTGTATATTTTAAATTGAACGTTACAAACCATACACACGGTGATCGCAACCAATCTACTACTTTACATCACCACCACACAACATGCGTATTTCAAAGTTCTTTAAGTTAAAAACAGGTTTCTTGTTTCGCCTAACATTTGAAGGATTTTTTTTATAATATGCGAGTAATGACCAGAAGATATCGTTATCAGCGAATAAGAACAAAAAGAAATGCGCTATAACTACTTTAGCAAAGTTACGAACCAACGTGTGAAAAGCTAACCTGCGGGCTCATTTGATAGAATGTGCATTAATGCACGTGCTGTGTTGTTCAGGTTCCGAGATTCTACACAACAACAGCAAAAGAAACAAAATAAAGAAATGTTCATGAACTGAGTCGGAGGTGTTGAATGTAATTTCAAATGTTTATCATAAATCAAGTGATGGGAGTAAGGTATGGTTGTAACGACCGAAACGGTCAGCGAGTGGTTGAGGCAGATCGAAAAGACGGTCGCAGCAGATCCACCACAAGGAGATGTTGTGTAAGAGACAAAAAGCGATCCTTCGTTTATCTATTTTTTCGTTTCTCACCTTGTTCTGTTTGACGGATACATTTTGTACGGATAAAAGATTAATACATATACATATACCATTTATATGTATTGCCTACCTAATCCATTGTTTTGTCGCCACGGTAATGGCACCATTATAATATCTTCCTACAATCTATACTTCAAAACACATGTTTACACATAATCATAGATTTGACCATCATATAAAAGAGTCGACAATTAAAATACGCAAAACTTTCCCGGGGAACGTATTATCACACCATCGCATGGTGGTGTCACAGTGAATAGTTCCACAGATCATTCCTTCCGCTAATGGTATGCCGTGTGTCGCTGCTATCTGAAGCTAATCTATAATTTAGTATCATCAAAAGCAAAAGCATACGAAAATCGATTTCAGCTCCTTGCGTATTTAATGGAAAAGAAGATCCGGGGAAAAAAACGCACAATCTTCTACTCATCACGGCTATACACACACACACACACACAACTGCTGCGAACATCCAAAATGTTTTGCTACTCACCCCGAAGAGGTGATTTGGGGTAAAAGACACCTTATCTTGGCCTTCTCTTTTCTAGTTACCGTATATATTATAAATACACCTCCATACTATAAGCAATCTTAAATAGTTCCGATGAACATACCACCAGGAGCTGTTGCGAAACAATACTAATCAAATCTCCTTGCAAAATCAGAGAGGGTCGAGAGTGTGATTTTCTGCGTGCTATTATAGGCGTTTACAACTCTGGCTAAATATATATATATATAGATATATATACTATATACCCACACACACTTGTGTTTCGAAATTGTAAGCTGAGTTGAGAACGACGATAAGTGCTATAAAATTAAGTTATTATTTGCTGTCACTGTGATTCTCCTTTTTTCCTTTTATATCCATTTATAACACTACAGAATTGTGTGATTCATTTTGTTTTTTTTTGTTTTGTTTTTGTTTTAGAACAAAGAAGTTTTGGCCTAACCTGCTTCACTGTCGCTGGAATCACTAGAACTGGAATCGCTTGAACTCGACGACGAGGAATCACTGGAGCTACTGCTGGAGGACATATTGCCTCCGGAAGGGGCAACGTCCTGTTTGTTGGCTTCGTCTACATTCCCCACAAACAAGTGGTATATTAAGGAAACGCGGATAGAGAAAATATAAAGAGAAAGCATATAGTTGGTATTAGGCAAACAATCGACACACTTCTTCTCCTCTTGCAACGTGTTCCGCCACGCCCTCCCCCCCGCAGCACGTTTTCATAAAAATGGATAATAATGAGCACATAATAATTAGAAGAAAAAAAAAGTTTACCCTTCTTCGCGTTCTTCTTCCCTGTGCCCAGCTGGCCCGTCACATCCTGGAGCCGTTTTTCCAGCTCTTGCTTCTTCTCCGTCATCTGTTCCTCCTTGGATTTACCAGATACTTTTTTGTCTATAAAATGTAGAAGAAAACAGCAACAGTGATACATTGTAGCGGGTACGGAATGATTGTCTCGTACAGTTGAAGTTTCTTTTTTTTATTATTATTCAAGAGATAAGCTCAGCAAAAAACATAAAAGAAAGTTATCATATTCCAATGAAAGCTATTAACAGGAATATATCGGTGGAAATGACACAGAGAGCTAACTTTTCGAAACAAATACTATAGTAATACCTAGCATACATTGCAAATGCATACACGCTTGAGCGGTTAATGATAATCTTTGTTGCAATAACACGAGGTTATAGTTTTGCCGAACATATTTCGTTTATCGACTTATCTTACAGCCAAACTACACGTATCGGACGACAGCGGGCGATGCTATAAAATCCGTCCGGTTCCCGCTGTCAAAGCCCCCACAAAAATCGGTCGACTGGGGACCGGATGAATTTTATAGCATCGCCTGCTACCGTCCAATACGCGTACTTTGGCTGTTACAGGGTTTCTTACTTGATAATGTGACAGCATACGAAATGGCAAACAACGCTGGCATTGTTGTATTGGTTTTACTATACTAGTTCGTCACAAAGAATATCAAAACAAAATCTTGTATCAAGCACACTGCCCGCGTTTATACCTGCAGACTACGCACTTACCCGAGGCGCTGCAAGGTGCAGTGTCACAATATCAACGGGTGACACTACAATATCAACAATATTGCAATAAAAGATACAATTGAATCCACTGTCAATGTCATCAAACGTTGTTTGCCACTTCGTGTGGAGTGTTTGCAAAAAGTGCCGGTGCCGGTCACATTATCAAGTAAGAAACCCTGCATATCAAACTCATATTTACGCGCAAAACGATTATCATTAACACAATGTGACGCTGCATGCATAGGTGAAGTGAAATGAAGCAACAAACTACTAATACGGTAAGAATCTACGGCATCAAGTAGAAGTAATATAATGAGTATAACTTCCAATTAACAGACACTACTGATAGTAAATATTTTAAAATCATGTTTCGTGAACCATTCACAGACATTCTTTTTTTTTTTTTGAATAACAATCGGCAATAGCTTATTTTCGGTGCTTCCAATATACATTTGAACAACATTTACCAGAGTATTATTGAATATTGAAATGGTGCTGCTCTCTGGAATACACTACTTTTAATTATTTTGAACGCTATAAAAACATTAAGTGAAAGTGCAAAACTAGTTTAATTAAATGCATCGTGTAAAAAAGAGCAAAACATCATAACCAGAGCAGTTGAATCGACGCAACAAGATTGTGTTTTTGAATAAGCCGTGTAAAATTGAGAACATTGTACATATATTCGCAAAAAGGATCTATTATACGAAACCAAAACAAAAAAACACGTGGCCAGAAGAATAGTGATGGAAAATATAAAGGGGAAAAAAACTTTCCCACAATAGGGTGTTTGTGTATGTAAAACAATAAACAATAAGTCATGTGTATGTGATCGGTATCTGTCTCTCTCTCTCTCTCAGTAGCAGTGTTTGTTAAGTTGGAAACTTACAGTAAGGCTTACGAGTTTTCTTGCGCAGGCAGGAAGCTACGTAGCTTTCCAGCTCTCGTAGCGTTGATGGCTTCAGCGTTTCGAAATCGATTTCGATCTCGTCCGGATTGGAATCGCGTAACGAAGGTTCCCGGCTCTGTATTATATGTACAACTCGTCCCAGTTTATCGCCTGTTTTTTTTATTTTTCGAGGGAAAAGAGAGAAAACAACAGTCAAAATTAATACCCTAAAATGCCCACAATAGGATGGCCATAGCTCAAAACAGTTCTCCATTCGTACACTCAAAACAAACGGGTAAACTACTGATTAAAAGACTGTCCTCACTCACCCGGTAGCTTGTTAATGTCCAACGACAGCTGTCTCTTTTCGTCGTACGACATCGGTTTGGCCGTGTCTTCCTCTTCCGAATCAAAGTTGGAAACGTTTTGCGATGCCTTCTTTTTGTTCGGCGCCCGGGGAGCACTGGTTCCGGCGGCACCAGCATTTTTGGCGCGCTTTGTCGGTGCGTTAGGTGCAGCGCCACCACCACCACCCGCAGCACCACCCGCCTTCGGTGCCCTCTGACCCTTGGCCTTTGCCTTGGTCCCGGGAGCCGGCATTACCGGCGCAACTCCCGGTCCACCCATCGGTGGTTGACCCATTGCACCGGCCATCTGATGCATCGCTTTGCCCGGACCGTGTGGCATACCGCCGAGCCCAGCGTGCGGATCCATAATCCCCTTAATATCACTTGCGCCACTGCCACCGGTACCGCCGCCGCCACCCCCCGGTCCGGCCACTGAAGGTTTCTTTTTGTCCTTCGATTTTTTCTTCTGCTTCTTTTTCTGCAGTGCTTCCTCGGTGAGCTTTCGCATCCGTTCCTGCATCTCGAACAGCTGCTTTTCGAGCACCTTCAGCTTCTGGGCACACTCTTCGTCGGACTCACTCTCGTCGTCGCTATCGTTCGAGTCGCTCGAGGACGATGGTTCGCTTTCCTTGCACTGATGGTGCGGCGCCACATTGTTTACCGGTTCGTCCGGTATGTTCGCTAGCCGCATCTCGAACACGTCCTGCAGCTTCCGGCCCATGGCAACGACGTCGTGATCTGGCGGGTTGTACTTGTAGCAATTGGTGAATATTAACCTAACGTCGGCCGCAAACTCCGGCGCCGACTTGTACTCCCGGTTGTCCATTTTCCGCTTCACCGTGCCGAGATCCATCGGCTTTTTGATTATGTCGTGATAGTCGTGCAAACCGAGCAGCTCCGCATCGACCGGTTTGTAGAATGGCCAGGCGTAGCCCGAATGCTTTTTTGGGCCGGAGGAAACGGGAATTAATTGTGCTTGGTATGACTGACAAGATCTGGCACGGCACATGGCAATGGGACAGGAATGTCGATTGAAAGGAATTAGATTTTTCCTCACCGTCGTCCGTCTGCAAGCGTGAACGTGCCAAAAGGCTGAGGGACCTGATCATGGAACCGAAGCAGGTTGATTCGTTCCTCGTTGCTAATGAAACAAACGTTCGGGCGCGTACCGGCCACAGTGCGATACCGGCCAGACCGATCCGGGCCACCATCCATAGATCGGTGACGGTGTTTAGAGTGTAATTACGTTTATCAGATGTGTAAGCCGGGGTGCTGCTAATTGATGGGGTGCTCTGGTGCCTTTTCGCCAGCACAGGTCTTGAATTGGGTCTATCGAATGACAGCTGTCAGTGGGCGGTGTTTGAATGGTACGGCGCGCCTAAATTTATACCCTTCACGTGTCACACTCGTTTTTAACGCAATATTCACGTAGATGCGATTTGTACATCACAAGTCGTGTTCGTCACATGAGTATGGTCAAAGAATCACAGTTTTCTGACATAAACTGCAACTGTTTCTTAGTGTAGTTACCAAATTTTATTCATATATTTTTAACGACTATATTATTCCGCGTCGTTAATTTTACTTAAATGGAAGATAATCTATGACCAATAACTTTGCTATAGACAAGTAAATGTAGGCGAATCACGCATACAAAATGAGCACACATGTTCTTTCTTAGTTCACTTATTCATTTTATTTATTTAGCTTTACGGAGACAGTCCTTGGCCTTGTTTCAGCACTTCTTATGCTGATGCAGTATTTCTTAAGATACTTTCTTCCTCTGTTTTTATATCCTTATATGCTACTAATCTTTTATAATCTAACTGTTTCACAAAATTTATGAAATGAAGCGCGAATGAAGTAGCTTGGTTTTTCCGCTTGGTGCTGTGGTGACACCAACACACCACTATCAACGCGTACGATCGAAAGCGACATCTCGGCAAAGTAGAAAAGGGATGACGTAAATATGACGTACCCGTCGGCGGCGATTTGTGGGTAGCGTGTGTGTGTGTGTGTTAGTGAGGTCACGTCGCCCGCCGGGAGCGCTAGCAGTACGTGCGCGAGCAAGCTGCTTCGAATGTAGTGTGGTAGTGGTACGATCGAGACTGCAATGACAGCATATAATGTGTGTTGGTTTTATTCCCTTTACTCGAACGCATTACACAGGGGCGCATAGCGAATGAACGTGTGTGTGAGAAGCGAGAACCGTTTTCAAGAAAAAGACGCTAACGCCTGCTGCTGCTGCTGCCGCCTTTGCTAGTTTTGTACGGACGGGAAAAGTATTGGCGTTGAACATTTTGTGAAATAATTGTGGTAAATGTTGGTTTGCCAGTGTAAAAATGGTGTGCATAGTGTGGCTCGTGTTGCTGGTGATTAGTGTAACGTGAAGTAAGCAGGTTTTGGGCGATAAACGATGGTCAAATTGGAAATATTTGTTTAGATCTTGACCTTGAGTGTACATTGATCTTTCGCATTCGGCGCGCTGCTTTTGTAGGAAGTGTGTGCGCGATACTTCCTTGCCATACTTTTCTCCCGGTACCACCTCCCACCCCCCGCGTTGTGGTGACTGCCATCCACCCACCCCTTGTGCTCTTTTGTGCCCCTTTTCGCGCGACGCAGTAAAGAATGATTCCTCGCTGAACGAGAGGCGTTTGCAATTCGAGGTGTGTGTATGTATATGCGCATGTGTGCGTTTACAATGCGTTTCGTGCTGGTGCTGCTGCTGCTGACGATGACGGTGGACTGAAGGTGTGTGGTCGCAGCTGCTAAATTGCGCGCCTGTTTGTCGTTTACCATTTTTTACGGGGCATTTTTTCATCGGTTTACGGTATCGCGTACGATCAAGACCCAAGGCTGGATAGTGTCGTTAAATGACATCGGCGATGGCAGCATAAAGAAAAGAACAAAGCTAGCATATAATGCTCGTCGGTTAATGCGTTTTGTATGGCTCTGTGTGTGAGATGAGAAGAAAGTGTGATGAGATGTACCTGTGGGTCGGTGTTTCTTCGCTACGAGAGGGAAGTTCGAAAAAGTGTATACTCTTCAAGTAATGACACCGTTATGTGTGTGTGTGTGCGTACCTGCGTGTGTATAAGAATCCTATGGAAGCGGATGTAAAAAGCTCATATGCGTTGGCATGATCCTTGGTTACTGTGGTGACGTTAATACATTATTATGTTCCCAACCAACACTTTTAATGAACAAAACTGTAAAAGGATATTGTTAAACAGTTGTGTTGCGATTTTTCATTACCACCATTTGGTTGGGATCGTATTGTGCGCGTAAAAATTACTTTCCAATACTGCTGTTCATGATGTTTGTGATGATTTGAGTAAAACTATGACGTGCTATACCGCTTGCACTTATGATTCCATCGCTCAGATGTTAAAAAAAGCTCCCTTAGCATGTACGGAACCTTCGACAGTATTGGCTAGTTTGTTGTGGAAAAATGTGGAATGAAAACTATTATGATCTATGCGCTAACGAGGAATTCGGTTTCAGGCTTAGTCCAGATACTATGCAGCAAGGATCGGGATCTACAACGCCTACAGCGGCACCGGTAAGTGTATTTTCGCACATGTGTGTTGATTGTTGGCATCGTTGAAAGCGTTTAGACAAAGCGTAATCTAATTTCCCTATTTCTTTGCATACACACCCGTACGTGCATACAAACAGGCAAGTGTGCCCCCAGCGCCGGCTTCAATCGACAGCATGGACGATCCACCGCCAAGGAACGAACCCGTGGTTGAGCCGGTTAATGGAATCGTGCAGCCGCCAGTAATGCCACCACCGGAGCGTCCGGGACGGTTGACGAATCAGCTTCATTTTTTGCTGCGCACGGTCATGAAGGCGGTATGGAAGCATCAGTTCAGCTGGCCATTTCAGCAACCGGTCGATGCGAAGAAGCTTAATCTACCGGACTACCACAAGATCATCAAGCAACCGATGGATCTGGGCACCATAAAGAAGCGGCTGGAAAACAATTACTACTGGACCAGCAAAGAGTGCATACAGGACTTCAATACAATGTTCACCAACTGTTACGTGTACAACAAACCGGGCGAGGATGTGGTCGTAATGGCGCAGACGCTCGAGAAGCTGTTTCTAACGAAGGTGTCCCTAATGCCCAAGGATGAAACCGAGATGGAGGTGCAGCAGCCGAAGGGCGGCAAAAAGAAACCGCGATCGTTAGCACCACCGGGCACGTTGGTTGGCAACACGTCCGTAACGGGTGCGGCGGCGGCTGCCGGTGTAGCGCCGAATGCGGCCATCGTTGCCGGTGCGAATGCGGTTGCGGTGGCGGCTGCGGCAGCTGCTGCTGCGAGGGCACGCCCCAGTTCGGCCCTCGGTGCTGCCGTATCGTCCAGCGTTCCTCCGCTTAGTGCGGTTCCACCTGGGGTGGTAGGTACGGCGCCAACTGTGGTCGTCCCGAGTGTGCCACCGATCGGTACCCTGCCGCCCCAGACTGTGCCCGGTAGCACAAACACCACAACGACGGCAGGACCTAACGCGGCAGTTGCTGCATTGGCGGCGGCGGCCGCTGCTGCAGCAGCCGCAAACACTTCGCTCAATCCTATGGGCGGCAACCCGATCGGTGCGCCAGTAGTCAATAAACCGAGCGCACCAGCCAACCCGCCGTACATGGTAAATAGTACGCAAGCCGGCCTGGAAACGGTCTTACCTCCGCAGCAGCCAGCCAAGGTTAAAAAGGGTGTTAAGAGAAAGGCAGACACAACCACGCCGACTGCGACCGTGTTCGATCCGCACTATGGCACCCCGCTGGACTCGAACGCCGCCAAAATTGCCACCAGAAGGGAATCTGGTCGACAGGTAAGCTGGACGAGTTAGCATTTGCATGTTTATGCGGTGTGTGGCCAGTGTTTTAGCTTCAAAAAAATGTTGCAAATGTCGTTGCTTTTTTCTATTGTTATTCGCTTATAACGTGTCTCGTTGCAGGACATTGTGCCCTATCAAACCTCAACGTACCCGATGTCACCGATGGCGCACCAAGGGACAACATCGTCGCAATATCCGCCGAAGAATAAGGAGAAATTGTCCGACGCGCTCAAGTCATGTAATGAAATTTTGAAGGAGCTCTTCTCCAAAAAGCATTCGGGCTACGCCTGGCCATTCTACAAACCGGTCGATGCGGAGCTGCTCGGTTTGCACGACTATCACGACATAATCAAAAAGCCGATGGATCTCGGCACGGTGAAGCGGAAAATGGACAACCGGGAGTACAAGTCGGCGCCGGAGTTTGCGGCCGACGTTAGGTTAATATTCACCAATTGCTACAAGTACAACCCGCCAGATCACGACGTCGTTGCCATGGGCCGGAAGCTGCAGGACGTGTTCGAGATGCGGCTAGCGAACATACCGGACGAACCGGTAAACAATGTGGCGCCGCACCATCAGTGCAAGGAAAGCGAACCATCGTCCTCGAGCGACTCGAACGATAGCGACGACGAGAGTGAGTCCGACGAAGAGTGTGCCCAGAAGCTGAAGGTGCTCGAAAAGCAGCTGTTCGAGATGCAGGAACGGATGCGAAAGCTCACCGAGGAAGCACTGCAGAAAAAGAAGCAGAAGAAAAAATCGAAGGACAAAAAGAAACCTTCAGTGGCCGGACCGGGGGGTGGCGGCGGCGGTACCGGTGGCAGTGGCGCAAGTGATATTAAGGGGATTATGGATCCGCACGCTGGGCTCGGCGGTATGCCACACGGTCCGGGCAAAGCGATGCATCAGATGGCCGGTGCAATGGGTCAACCACCGATGGGTGGACCGGGAGTTGCGCCGGTAATGCCGGCTCCCGGGACCAAGGCAAAGGCCAAGGGTCAGAGGGCACCGAAGGCGGGTGGTGCTGCGGGTGGTGGTGGTGGCGCTGCACCTAACGCACCGACAAAGCGCGCCAAAAATGCTGGTGCCGCCGGAACCAGTGCTCCCCGGGCGCCGAACAAAAAGAAGGCATCGCAAAACGTTTCCAACTTTGATTCGGAAGAGGAAGACACGGCCAAACCGATGTCGTACGACGAAAAGAGACAGCTGTCGTTGGACATTAACAAGCTACCGGGTGAGTGAGGACAGTCTTTTAATCAGTAGTTTACCCGTTTGTTTTGAGTGTACGAATGGAGAACTGTTTTGAGCTATGGCCATCCTATTGTGGGCATTTTAGGGTATTAATTTTGACTGTTGTTTTCTCTCTTTTCCCTCGAAAAATAAAAAAAACAGGCGATAAACTGGGACGAGTTGTACATATAATACAGAGCCGGGAACCTTCGTTACGCGATTCCAATCCGGACGAGATCGAAATCGATTTCGAAACGCTGAAGCCATCAACGCTACGAGAGCTGGAAAGCTACGTAGCTTCCTGCCTGCGCAAGAAAACTCGTAAGCCTTACTGTAAGTTTCCAACTTAACAAACACTGCTACTGAGAGAGAGAGAGAGACAGATACCGATCACATACACATGACTTATTGTTTATTGTTTTACATACACAAACACCCTATTGTGGGAAAGTTTTTTTCCCCCTTTATATTTTCCATCACTATTCTTCTGGCCACGTGTTTTTTTGTTTTGGTTTCGTATAATAGATCCTTTTTGCGAATATATGTACAATGTTCTCAATTTTACACGGCTTATTCAAAAACACAATCTTGTTGCGTCGATTCAACTGCTCTGGTTATGATGTTTTGCTCTTTTTTACACGATGCATTTAATTAAACTAGTTTTGCACTTTCACTTAATGTTTTTATAGCGTTCAAAATAATTAAAAGTAGTGTATTCCAGAGAGCAGCACCATTTCAATATTCAATAATACTCTGGTAAATGTTGTTCAAATGTATATTGGAAGCACCGAAAATAAGCTATTGCCGATTGTTATTCAAAAAAAAAAAAGAATGTCTGTGAATGGTTCACGAAACATGATTTTAAAATATTTACTATCAGTAGTGTCTGTTAATTGGAAGTTATACTCATTATATTACTTCTACTTGATGCCGTAGATTCTTACCGTATTAGTAGTTTGTTGCTTCATTTCACTTCACCTATGCATGCAGCGTCACATTGTGTTAATGATAATCGTTTTGCGCGTAAATATGAGTTTGATATGCAGGGTTTCTTACTTGATAATGTGACCGGCACCGGCACTTTTTGCAAACACTCCACACGAAGTGGCAAACAACGTTTGATGACATTGACAGTGGATTCAATTGTATCTTTTATTGCAATATTGTTGATATTGTAGTGTCACCCGTTGATATTGTGACACTGCACCTTGCAGCGCCTCGGGTAAGTGCGTAGTCTGCAGGTATAAACGCGGGCAGTGTGCTTGATACAAGATTTTGTTTTGATATTCTTTGTGACGAACTAGTATAGTAAAACCAATACAACAATGCCAGCGTTGTTTGCCATTTCGTATGCTGTCACATTATCAAGTAAGAAACCCTGTAACAGCCAAAGTACACGTATTGGACGGTAGCAGGTAGATTTGACCATCATATAAAAGAGTCGACAATTAAAATACGCAAAACTTTCCCGGGGAACGTATTATCACACCATCGCATGGTGGTGTCACAGTGAATAGTTCCACAGATCATTCCTTCCGCTAATGGTATGCCGTGTGTCGCTGCTATCTGAAGCTAATCTATAATTTAGTATCATCAAAAGCAAAAGCATACGAAAATCGATTTCAGCTCCTTGCGTATTTAATGGAAAAGAAGATCCGGGGAAAAAAACGCACAATCTTCTACTCATCACGGCTATACACACACACACACACAACTGCTGCGAACATCCAAAATGTTTTGCTACTCACCCCGAAGAGGTGATTTGGGGTAAAAGACACCTTATCTTGGCCTTCTCTTTTCTAGTTACCGTATATATTATAAATACCAACTATATGCTTTCTCTTTATATTTTCTCTATCCGCGTTTCCTTAATATACCACTTGTTTGTGGGGAATGTAGACGAAGCCAACAAACAGGACGTTGCCCCTTCCGGAGGCAATATGTCCTCCAGCAGTAGCTCCAGTGATTCCTCGTCGTCGAGTTCAAGCGATTCCAGTTCTAGTGATTCCAGCGACAGTGAAGCAGGTTAGGCCAAAACTTCTTTGTTCTAAAACAAAAACAAAACAAAAAAAAACAAAATGAATCACACAATTCTGTAGTGTTATAAATGGATATAAAAGGAAAAAAGGAGAATCACAGTGACAGCAAATAATAACTTAATTTTATAGCACTTATCGTCGTTCTCAACTCAGCTTACAATTTCGAAACACAAGTGTGTGTGGGTATATAGTATATATATCTATATATATATATATTTAGCCAGAGTTGTAAACGCCTATAATAGCACGCAGAAAATCACACTCTCGACCCTCTCTGATTTTGCAAGGAGATTTGATTAGTATTGTTTCGCAACAGCTCCTGGTGGTATGTTCATCGGAACTATTTAAGATTGCTTATAGTATGGAGGTGTATTTATAATATATACGGTAACTAGAAAAGAGAAGGCCAAGATAAGGTGTCTTTTACCCCAAATCACCTCTTCGGGGTGAGTAGCAAAACATTTTGGATGTTCGCAGCAGTTGTGTGTGTGTGTGTGTGTATAGCCGTGATGAGTAGAAGATTGTGCGTTTTTTTTCCCCGGATCTTCTTTTCCATTAAATACGCAAGGAGCTGAAATCGATTTTCGTATGCTTTTGCTTTTGATGATACTAAATTATAGATTAGCTTCAGATAGCAGCGACACACGGCATACCATTAGCGGAAGGAATGATCTGTGGAACTATTCACTGTGACACCACCATGCGATGGTGTGATAATACGTTCCCCGGGAAAGTTTTGCGTATTTTAATTGTCGACTCTTTTGGGGTGAGTAGCAAAACATTTTGGATGTTCGCAGCAGTTGTGTGTGTGTGTGTGTGTATAGTTTTTTTCCCCGGATCTTCTTTTCCATTAAATACGCAAGGAGCTGAAATCGATTTTCGTATGCTTTTGCTTTTGATGATACTAAATTATAGATTAGCTTCAGATAGCAGCGACACACGGCATACCATTAGCGGAAGGAATGATCTGTGGAACTATTCACTGTGACACCACCATGCGATGGTGTGATAATACGTTCCCCGGGAAAGTTTTGCGTATTTTAATTGTCGACTCTTTTATATGATGGTCAAATCTATGATTATGTGTAAACATGTGTTTTGAAGTATAGATTGTAGGAAGATATTATAATGGTGCCATTACCGTGGCGACAAAACAATGGATTAGGTAGGCAATACATATAAATGGTATATGTATATGTATTAATCTTTTATCCGTACAAAATGTATCCGTCAAACAGAACAAGGTGAGAAACGAAAAAATAGATAAACGAAGGATCGCTTTTTGTCTCTTACACAACATCTCCTTGTGGTGGATCTGCTGCGACCGTCTTTTCGATCTGCCT
>KZ063948.1:8871-31449 GCA_002091835.1 Anopheles maculatus | reverse complement strand
GTCAAAATTACAAAACCAACAAAAACAACCTATGCGGCAACCTGGTCTCTAAAATAACCTTGTTCTTAACGACCGACGGAAACGTGAACGGCGGCAGACGAACACAAACACACACCCGGATGTGTCCGGTTAGTTCGATTCTATAAAATAAATTCAACCACCTACTTTGGGCAAAGTGCACGGAATTGGATCACTTGGCACGGTACGACAGTACTCGGAGCCCATAAAATAATTAGTTAGTACTGTAAAATGACCAAATTTCACCGTCCTACGGTATGAAGTCGTTAGGAGAAAACAAAAGAACCGTTCCTGGTACATGGTACAAAGGCAATGCGAAACAGCGCAACGAAAAAGAAAACTGCACCGTCGGGCCAGGAAGGAAGGTAAAACCGAAAACTTCCCATTGTGATGTGAACGTACCAGTCAGTGTACGCCCAAAAGTGGACGTTTTCGCTTTTGTAACGGAGACTTACAGCTGCCTCCGGAGCGAGCCGGAGCCGTAAACCGTAATGGCCAACTAATGTCGTCTTAATGCAAATCATAGCTAACGCCACGATGCATTGGTTGTTTGTTTTCAGCGAATCTTGCGAGCGAAACTCTACGAAAAAGTAATTATCTGCTGCTCCTCGTACGGTTCTTCGGTAGCTGTTTCTACGACCCGAGAAAAAGGATTTTTTTTCTTCTGTACGCCATTAAAACAAAGCAAACAGCCACCACTCGGAAGGAGGGAAATCGGTCAGAGATCAGCACTGATTACGTGTCGGATATTCGTACCGTCGAGTAGTTCCCTGCCAAGGGATCGCAGATAAGTGGGCTGATAAATTGGCACTGCCCCGGGGGTGGGAACGAGAACGAGAGGCGGTTGTTTTTCGCGCAGTTTTCTCTGGTCACCCTTCAATAGCAGTTACTCGGGAGCTTTCTTTTTCCATCTTCGCTCAAGCACACAGTTCTCGGTAGCCGCAAAGAAAATAGTTTTTTTTCTTTAGCTTTCATTTTATGCTCTTTGCGCTATCAACTTTTGCCGTTTTTCCTTGCATTTTGTGTCATCTTTGTGGTTTCGAGAGATCTTGCAACTAAATGTGATTTTTCTCCCGCCCGGTACGTAAACGTGTCCTACTGCTACTAGCCCTGACAGGCAGGATAAGTTTGACCAGCAGGCCAGACCATCGTCACCCTCGCAGTGTATACCGGCGATGCCTTTGGTCTTTGGACTGGACAGGCTGTTTATGCGATATCGCATTCCTCACTGTGTAGACCGGAACGAGACGCAAGAAACGTCATGCAATATCCTCGTTCCTTGGAAACTAAATTAAAACTCAAAAATTGAAAAAGTTACCACCACTGGAATGCTCCGTTGAGGGTATGCGTGTGCCAGCAGCTTCTTTCAGACATCATTCGTCTCATGGTGTGAGCTGTTTTCCCGCTTAAGAGCTAAGTAACTCATCGTTCAACCTGCCGTTGGCATCATCTCGAGGGCATGAGTAGCAGACAAACGAACGATGGATTGTCGGGGAGCGAATATGTACTCGGTTTGATGAAGAACCTTACCCGGTAATGAAGAGACATTGTAATGAACATTTTTCCGTGCACAGAACTTTCTAACAAATGGTGAAAAGTGAGCAATAAAATGATAGTTGTACGATTAGAAAATGAATTACGGTAGAAATTCGATTTAAATGAAGGCTATGACAATGGTACAAAGAAGATAACCATAGTTAAATCCATATATCCGCTAACGATGGTTGAACTGCTCATCATCCTCGTTTTAACTTTAAATTTTGTACTTTATTCGACGGTATTGATAAGCTTTCAGGTAGCCATTTAATTAAGCATTGTATCATCCTTATTGAATTACCCGAAGTAAATGCCGTGCCGTGCGTCATGATATGGTTCCCAAATTGAAACAGCATTGATGCTTCGATTTTGGAAAAACACAAAATGCATTCAATTACCGGTTCATTATGTATCAGGTTTCGCTCCAATTTCCAAAACAAAAAAATCCGCATTGCACCGAAAATGGAACATCGAACGCCATTCGGTGCACGAAGCTGCTAACGATTAACGAACATATCGTTTTACCAAGCGGTTAAATCCTCGAAATGCGTTTGCAGGAAGGAAAAACCCACCATAACAAACAGAAAACCCACAAGGACGCATATCTCATTAATGCACTCGTGGCTTTGCGCTATCAATCATCATAAATCATTTAGATCGCTGTGCCTCGCGTCGTATCGAATGACAGATCGATTGGTTTGCCCACGGGTTGGTTGGGCCGGACCAACGCCGAAACCGAACGTCCGGCGACAGAGTATCCATTACACACTCACCGGCCTCTGCTCAGGTTTGCTCCGATCCTCTGAGGAAAGCTTAAAACGCAAGCTAATTGTAGACTAATTAGATTTATTATTCCACCAATGCAAGCGAAAATGAACCCCGGTCGCATTGGGATGAGCCACCGGTGACGATGCGAGAAGCTTGCTGCCCAATACCGGGCTTTCGTCAGCAGGGTCAGCAACACTCACGGACGGGTCCGTAAACAGGGAACACCGGCTTTCGGATCGTGCATGCAGGAACGGGCGAATACAATGTTTATTCTTGCTAATTTATTTGCCACTGCTCTTAATTATGCCTAAACAAACACAGCACAATTTACTGCCATCGTACGGTTGCGTTGTTGCGCTGCCCACTGCCGCGTGAGTTGCGCTGCACTAAGCCTTCGGAGTGCAGATTGCTGTGCCGCAGATGCACGCGTCACGATCGGAACGGACCCGCAAGTGAATTCGATTTTGTTTAGCTTCGCGGAAAACGTGCCAAATGCACACGGTTCGGCCAAAACTGGTTTGTTTAGGGAACATAGCAACTGCAGCTGCAAACTGCTTTCCCCATGACGTACGCAACATAAGGAATTTCGGGTTTGAAACAATCGGTTCAGTTTTAATGAGTAAGGTGAGTGCTTAAAATTAACATAAAAATAGCATCAATACATCTTTGAAAGCTGATGAGATGGCTAGCTGCAGTTTGAGAAAAAAGAATATTAAAAAATGTTTTGCAGAAGCATTCGTTAAAATTGACAACATCAACTTGTTGATTTATTAACTATTAAGCTCACAACTAAGTTATGATTGTTCTTTTCGTCGATGCGTTATTTCGTTTCTTTACGATGGAACATCCAAAACACTGCTGTCCCCAGTACGACAGGAAAATAGACAAACAAATTTACAATAAGAAGATTTTACCAAGACTGTTTACATCCTCTAGCTGTTCTCTCATTTCATATGCGTAGTAAAGAAGCAATAAAACACAGTAGTAAAGATAGTAATGACACAAGTCAATAATGTACTTCAAAATGCTTTTAAATAATCAAAGTCTTCTGCAAAAGAGTCTTAATTACCGATTTCTTATACAAAGTTAAAGCCCCAATCAACTTAACTCCAATAATATGCAAAACAGTACAAACACAAAAACAAAATCCAAGGAGAAAACAATAAAATAACCTTCACTTAACTATGACGTCCGCATAATCATCGCCCTCGCAATGCAAAGCATTCAACGACGAATCAATCACCAATGAAACCGCGGCACACCACTTGAATCTTAACGCTCGAACAGAGTTGCTCAACTTTCCTATCTGCACAGCAAATCACACACGTTTCAATTAATTAGCCACCAATCTTTACTTAACGCAAACATTGACAGCAACACGTGCACACTGCGCGTAACACCCAATGAAGGCATCTGTTCGCCATGATAAACGGACTCTCTTTATCAACAACCACACCACTCGTCATAATCATGGTATTCGATGGTTGGACCAAGCGCTACTGGAAGCTACTTTTGTTTTTTTCTGCTTTGCTTTGCTCTGTATTGCTTTCTATATTCGCCGTCCGATTCGATTGGTTTCCATTTGACTCGGCGCACATTGACAGGGTTTGTGTTTTTGTGTACTCAACGAAATAAAGCGCTTCGCTTTCGCGCTTCACTCCTTCCCTGCACAATTGTGCTTATTCGCTAGCACTTCTAAAGTATTTCTGAACACCCGGATTGTTAATTAAGTTTCATCCCAGCCAACTCTAGCGGCTGCCGCTCGTGGACTCGATTCCATTTTATTTCTTCGTAAATCCGATTTCTTAACCACCACTCTCCACGAGAAAGAACTGCTTCGGAAACACAATGATCGTCTTGTGATGTTCTTCTTTTTCTTTTTTCGTTGCTTCCATCCATTGCAGTTTCCATGGTGACAAACGTTTGATTTCTTTTGCGAATCATTTCCACTATCGACCGAACGATCGATGGATTGTTCCCATGGTTTCACATTTACCCCACCCGAAACGTATTACTGATTTACTTTCCATTCATTTAGCACACCATTGGCGTGCACCGACTTATTGCACCGTGTCTTTGTTCACAGTGAATGAAATAATCCATACTCAAGAAAGGCAATGCCGGCAAGGAACAATGAAGAAATGGGAATTTAAATTAAAAATCCATACTATCTCCACACATTTGTCCGTGTGATGCAATAATTTTGCTTCTGGTAGACGGTAGCTTCGAACGTTGAAAGAATGTGCTTCTTATTATCCTCTCTCTCTCTCTGGGACTGATTCAGATTTAATGCAATCAATAATCTATCCCTGAGACAGTCAGCATAAGACGGGGGTTCGAGTTATCTGTTGCTGGTGAACGTACAGATCGAATTACACTTTCTGCTGTATGCATTGAGCTTCCGCTGCACCTGAGCGCTTCGTTAAGGAAGAATTATTTTCATTAGAATAAAGCCAACATCAAAGAAAAACTGTCTCTAGGCAATGTTCAATATGATAGTGGCTAATACAGCAATTTGGATAAAATTGAATGCACAATCACAACGGAAGTTTCGTTCTTTCTGGGGCTTTTCCTTCCATTCGCACTTAAGAGCTTTCTGTTTTACATCCACCGTAAGAATGACCATCGTTGCAGTTTAAGTGCGCACGTCGTCTGCTTTCATCAATCCATTTGACGTAACTTTAAGCTCTTACATCTATGAGATGTAATCTAATTAAGCGAATTTTAGCTACATAATCTACCTTCTCGAAGAGAATTAAAACGTTGCGGATTGGATGACTAAAATAATTCTTTTACTAGATCAGTTGCTGTTAAATCGGAATTCATCGATTCTATCCGATGAAATACTTTAAATATCGTACAATTTCCTGTTTTTTTTTTAATTCTACAGCTTAGTAAAATCCAATCAAGGATTACCTACACTATAATCTAAAAGTAATTTCTTTTTAATAGCATCGTTATATCTCCCATACTCTGTTTGTGTATTAGTCGAAGCTATCAAAAACTAAACGAACGGTGCATTTTTTAAAACCACAGTGAGCGGATTAAATCGTTACAAATCGTATCCTATTACAGTTGTCCACCTGCAGCAAACGGTATCACCACGGATTGCGCTCCGTACTCCATCCTATTTGTCCTAGTTGTTACTGGCACTGCAATGGTCTCCAAATCTTTTTCCATAACCATATAATACACCATTCACACCTACGGAGCCACCGTCATTGAGCAGAATGTGACGAGCAATTTTTTGGGGATAAAAAAATGATTGATAAATTGTTGTACGTATAAAACACTAGCCAGTCGGTGGAGGGTATACATTTCATACACACCCTTGTAACATCCGAACAATCGTCGGTCAAACATTGCCTACAGTACAGAAAGGAAACATGTTTCAATACACAATCGGATCTCTCACTTCCGTCAGATGGATAAAAAAGGGATTGTCGCAAAAAGCAGACCAAACTGTCGGCTTTTTCCCCCCTCGTCGAAAGCTTAACGTGTACGCTATGATAGGACAAACAAGAAATCAACATCACGGAGCATTGTTTCCCATGAACATGAAAAAAAAACTAAATGAACATCAGCAAAAGAAAAGGCCGGTTGACACGCGTACGTGAGAAGAATTAAATTTCGTAACGTTAATATCCGTCGGCAATGCTTGAGTGGTAGTACAAAGTACTTTTTAGTTTTTTGTTGATTTGGGTTTTTATTTTGTGTGTTTTAAGCTTCGACGTAAAAGAAACTAGTATTAAATTCTGTTACTTGGTTCATACAGGAATTATAGGAAATAACTATTGTTCAGACAAAAAGTAAAATGGTTCAACCATCTCATCAGTCGTCTCATATTTGAGATGAATTATCAACCATCTAGATTATCTTCCATCTAGATCTAGACCATCTAAATTAGAAGATAATCTTCTTCTTCTTCTTCCTTGGCACTACAACTCCGTGAGGTCTTGGCCTGCCAGTTATTGCTAGCTTTCTGTGACTAAGTTGTTCCTGTAGCTGGATAGTCAATCCTGCGTACGGGGAGGCGGTCCGCCGGGATTCGAAACGCGGTCCTGCCGTGTGAAGACCGGCGCCGCTATCGAATACACCATCGAACCTTAGATTATCATCTAAGTTGTTTTTTGCAATACACATTCTAGCGTAGCGCAATAGGAAAAATAGTGCTTAAATAGTGACCAGTTATAGCTAATAAATTTAATTAATCATCGTCGTGTTTTTTTATGATTCACTAAATAATTTTAAATAATATGAAGACATAGTCTAACAAAAAGGTTCGTCTTAACCAACCTCAAAACAAGCGACTGATTCTAATTTGAACCAGAAAATCAACTGAATGATCAGTTTAAGGCAAACTTTGACTATAAAATTGTGCTTACTAGCAAGCGGAGCTCCTGAACAGCAGCAAAAGAAATTACTCAACGCAGAAGCACACTCACACGCTTGGTACTGGCTTTTCGTGGCCTCACTTTCGCTACGCCACGTCCTCGAATGCTACCCTAATGAAGTCACCTACCCTAAAAGGCACATGTATCCGGCTGTAACGGATAATGCTGTTATAAATATGAACGAGTCTGCCTGAGTCCATTACTTTTCCGGAATTTATGCATTCACATCGCATCCAGGTACGGTCGATTCGTGCACCTGAAGCACCTCACGGCCGGTGGGCACAGGTTCCTATAGCCGGTGGCTACATTTTGGTAGCAGTCACACAAACAAAAAAACAACCTGCCCCATGCCGTTTTTTCCACAACGCGGTGCACCTGTTCAGTTGTGCCTTTTCATGTGTTCCCACTACCAAATTCGAGTAGAAATCAAATAAAGTAGCCAACGAAATATGCGATGGAATGAGTTTTGAATTCAAGATGAACGTGAAGATAAATATTCATCACCAAGCAGACGACGCATCACCACCAACGTCCTACGTACACTCTTTTCTAGGCATATAGCTTGTGTTTGGCTTTACGTCTACTTCTGTAATCTATGTTTTGTTTTGTGTGTTTTGTGTGTTTTGTGACTATGTTTTGTTCTCTAATTTTCTGCTAGCGTAGTATAAATGATCATTTGATGATGTTCACAGCAAAGCACTGCGTTATGTATCGCTTAAAAAACACAATACAGCCTTTGTGTGTCCTACTTTAAGACTTATGTTAGTAGTTTCGTCAATAATACCCCATACATTATACATCAAATTTATTCACCATTACTTCATTGCCCGTTTGTTCGCTTAAGCTACTATTTACCATTACTCATGATCGGAAAGCTGCAACCCTTTTCACCGTAGGATCAACCCTTTAAAACACTCTCAAGCCGCACGCATATTGAGGTGTCCAGTAATCTGATGACCCTCTTCTAGCTATGATAATCGAAACAGTTCATCGTAATCAACCTGGCACGGAATTGGAATACGAAACATTTCTACCGTATTTGGATTCCATTTTACAGCAACATTGATTATTCATGGAAAACGACAATACCGGTCGGCACTAAAGGTAATCTGTAGGCGGATATTGGTATTGAATGTAGTGAGCCACACAAGGCCACACGGACGATTTGCATACGCACAAGGTAGAAAAATAATGAGTTAAATGATTTTCAGATTAACAAAATCTTTTAAAGCATGTAAAGATGTTTAAATTTACAAATTAAAAATACATTTAAAAAGCGTTACTTAATAGTGTGAGTAAAACTATAAAGCACTGTAAAGGTAATACTGTTGATTACATTTATTAGTAAATCTATTAATAAACATTTTATTTTACTACAACACATGATTTGTAAAGTTTGAGCATTCCCAAAAATAAAATGGTTCATCTCAAACAGTAACCATTTACTGAAATGTTCAATTTTGACAATGCAAACAAAGTGCAACAAATAGAAACCGCTATATGCCGTGGTCTTCGAACCGTTGGATTGGATTAGCTCAAAGTAGTAAGCACCGTGAGGAGTGAAAAACGATCAGGAAGCAGGATGGAGAGCAGAAAAAAAGTTACCATCTTCACACGGACGAGATGAAATTTCTTCGGAATGCGATATTATTCCGCATTATCTGAATATATATTATGTTATTTGTACGGATTTCCCGATTTCTTTTTTTCATCTTTAACCGTTTTTACTGCAGCAGGCCAAGTGCGCTCTCTGTACATCCTTCAAACGGAGGAAACGGTTTCCCTATAAATATTTATAATGTTCAGCAGATTTTCTGCAAAAAAAACACATACACACACATACAGTACCCACATCAGCATCCACACATGTTCCTGCTACAGTCGCTATGACATTCTTCTTCACAGGGAACGAACCATAAGTGTACACTCACGTGTCTGGAAGCAGCAGTAGGTCTACCATAATCCGACATTCACCGCCTTAACCATTTCCGATCGTCTAAGACCTAAAATAAGAGATGTAGCAATAGGAAGAGAGAAAAGGACAGGAATCATGTTCTACAGTCAGACAAAACAGTGAGTTAAAATGAGAAAACAAACTATGAACGAAGCACTCAGCAAGTACTTCAAATGATTCCGCGGCACGAGCCATCATCATCGCATCGGGGTGGGTATGAATTTATATATGAACACCCAGGCCAATAGCACTGGGAAAACATTGCCTCCGATTGAGCAAACAAGCAGTCGGAATGTGCAACGACCATTTGACTTCATCCTTGCCGCTTGTCTTTTACACCCACCCGAAAGGAGCATCTTGATTTTTTTACCAGCCGTACTTATGGATTACGAGGATGCTCATACGTATAGGCAGTCCTGGAGCCCTTTAACTCTACACAATGGTATTATATTTTCATTCCCTTTGGGAGAGGTGCGGTATGGCGTGTAAAAGCAATCGATTCGGCAATCGATTGTGGTTTTGAAATGCAGAGTATTCGATTTTTTTTCGCTTAACAGGAAGCAATCTTTCACACATAAACGAAATAAGATCATGCCATCATTTTTTTACAAAAGATCAGAATGATTAAAACATGAAATATCTTCAGGTACCGTAAGCGATTAACATTTAGTAAACCTACACACTAGGCTAGTCACCATAACAATCATACATTATCATTCCTTGAGTTTATGTTTTCTCTACAGATGTATGTATCATTTTCATGTTTACAAAGAAAATAAATATCATAACTTTGATGCTGTCATGACCAAGTAAACCAACCTAGCAGCTGGTCATCTGACAACAGCTGTCAACAGTGGCAACGGAAAAAGTATGCCATTTGAATAGCGTCATAAAAAAAAACAAAAATAAAAAGAAAGGCAGTAAAATAGAGTGAACATACTTGCAAGCAGGAATACCATAATACACCTTCTAGAAATGCAATAATTACAAAACTTTAATACTCAATGGAGACGCCTGGTATCGCACGAGATGCTGCAAAGTTCACATTTCTTTAATCTTATTTCATTATTTTTAAATAACAACATTCAGCAAATATCCTCAAAATTAATTTCAAAACAACAACACATACATTCTGCTTCTTTTTAAAACGTCTTACAAAACCCTTTCAGAATCGACAAAAAAATCAACCAGCTGTCAGCAACTAGGCGCCTCCATCGTACTCACATGACTGGCCATTCAACGAATGTGTCGACAAAACATGTGCGAAACAGACTTAACAAAGCGTAAAACCTCAACAAAAACGCACTCAAGTAGGATAAGAACAGCTTAACAGGCCGTTGTGATTCATTTATCTTACTTCCAGAAGCCTACGTTTGCGTATGTGTGTCATATCATCGTTGGAAATAATTGGAAACGAATCCAAAGAACTGCTCGACGGAGCACACATAAAAACGCACAACGCACAATATTCGTACATAACAAACCCTACCCGTTCTATCACCATGGCGATAACAAAACTGTATTAAGCGACCATAAGGTAGACGTGCTAGCCCCCTTCCGTCAGCACACTGACTGACTGCGGTGACTGCAAACTGTACACACTAAATGATATAAATTGCCCATTTATAATAAATACCCCCGTGCCGTGGCTCGGCAACCTCCCAGAGCCAACCGCTTCTCGCAAAACCATAAGCAGCAACATCATCAAACAAAAGCATCACCGGAACAATGTTCGACGCTCATATTTGCAACGTAACATGCGCACAGCTTGAAGTCAAGACGAAGACGAATCGACTTTCAGCCGGTTTCTTTGCCAACAAACAACGTGAAAGTCCGGTAGAATGGAAGACAAAAACAGCAACAACCAAAAAACATCACTAAAACACCGGCAAAGGAAAATGCTGCTACCCCCTTTCTGGCACGTTGGTCGCATCAGCATAAGGTCGCACGGATAGAACGCACCGGGAAGTGGCTATCATTTGTTCTCAGTCACGAATCACGAGCGCTTACCAACGGTCAAGTGAAGGAAGCTGTGCGTGCTTCACCATGATCATTTTGGCTGCGAGCCTTGATGCTGTGCAGGGTGGTGCACGGTACCCTTACACGAGATGCCAAAGAATGAGATAAATTAAGGAACAGATAGGCGGTGAAATGGAAAAAGGCACAGCGGGAGATAGTCGGACAGACACTGAATTAGAACAAAAATGACTGTTGACCTCGGTATGGCCAGCAGCGATTTGTTTCTTGAGCACATTTGATGCTACGTTGTCAACAGTGATGGCCACTAATGAACAGCTTAAGTTAAGTAGACACTAATAATGCTGTTCATCTGGCAAAAAAAATCTTGTATTGAATACAAACCTTGAATGTACTTGAATCTAGTCGTATTTATAATTTTAGCAAATTATATTAATGTTTTTTTTAAATAATACCATAAAATCATTTATTTCTCCATCTAGTAAAATACTGTATGCACAAAACGAAAATATAAAACCGTTTCCCAAACTATTACATTTCACCATTGAGCATGATGATGGCACACAACAGCTTCGTTCGTAATTATTCGCCTTGCCAAATCGAATGAGCATTCTACAAGCACTAAACCTCAATCCAGAACCGTCTTTCCACGCGCCTCTCACTCCTAGCTGCCCGTCTAGCATTACATCGCCACGACACCACCGTACCAGAACACACTAAGCGATGAACGTTTCAGTTCGGATAATTTCCACTCCGTTGCCTGCTCACCATGTGGTTGGCATGGTATATATTCCCAAAAACCAAGGATAAGACAGTAACCGAGGATTAAACTGCCCCTGAAAGTGGTCCGAACAAGTCCGGGTGTGTGTGCAAGTGTAAGCGGTTAGTCGAAAATAAATGTTGGACATCATAAATGAACGCCACAGCTGGATGGACTAACGCCGCACAACGAATTCGGCTGCAAAGGATGGTAGAGTGGAAGTGAAGATTCATTTCCTACGGAAACCGGAACTTCCGTTTCGCACCGACGGTGATTAATTGTTTGCGTCTGCCTCCAGTCTGCTACCCCGACATCCGTTACACTTTTGCATCTTTTTTTTTCGGTTCGGACCCTCCCCTTTGCTCTATGCGATCCCTCTGACTGAGGAACAGTGCAGAATGAGTAAAAATGAAACAATAAAAAGTTAATATGAGAAACTGTGTTACCGAAAATGGAAACACACCAGCATAAAAGGAAGAAACCGGGCACTGGCTTTATGACAAATCTCAGTCAGCAGCTCGTTGCTTCGCTTTTTTTTTTTGGTTTTCCATAACAAAAAGCAATAAATAGGCGAAAACGGGGAGGGATGGGAAAGACGATAATGGTCATAGTTTTAACATTCGTCTAACGAGTTCCTGCCGCGACACAGTTCCTACAGTGCACAGCTACGGGTAGTAGTCATAGATACTGTATTCAGTCATATTTTCTCAACTCCAACAAAATGTTCACAACAAACAGAGGTTTCAAGAGGCAAAAAAAACTAAATACATTGTAGAGAACGCATATAAAAGTTTATTCATCTAAAATAGATGGAGCTGTTTATTTGTTTGTATATTTACTTGTTTCAATGACAAGGGTAGTTGGAACGTTTTTAAAAGGCAACATTAGAACTATGTTTTGAATAAATAACCCAATCTACAGCATTATGACTTATGAAGATCTAGTACGAACTAATAAAGTAAGATTTTAAAAATTGATAAAGTATATAATTCTTGAATGGAAAAAGTTGAATTTAAATCAGTATTTATTGAAACTATAAAAAACCAAATCAATGCTCTATGATGGGAGATATGATGCCACAGCTAATAGAAAATAAAAAAGAAGATTATTTCCACCTTAAGAAAAAGTATTATAAGTCTAATGTTCTTTATGATCGGAATTATACAGGTCTCCGAACAATCTCCAACCATTTGCCATCAAGCTATTCAACAGACATGAAAACTACAAAAATATAACTTTGTTTTATTGCAAATACTTTATACAAATTGCAATCATATCCATAACCATTCCACAAGTGTTAAAACCAACCGAATACACCTATATACTTATAAGACTGAGTAAAACATTAACATAAACCTTCTGAAGTTAGATAGGCGCAAATATCATTCCAAATGAAGTATTCAGTTAAACAAAGGTCGTCTCTTCATAACAACTGAACCGATTTTTAAATACCATTATCGTTACATGTGTAAACGCTTGCACAAAAATTCTGTCGGTCCTGCTACGTAAAGAAGTTTCCTGTACATAAGTTTACTTTTCTCACAAATGGATCGCAATATCATGAGCATCAAAATATCTAAATCGAAATCAATATCGCGATTGCTTAATCTCTACGATATGGTTCTTGCCATCCCATCGCGCAGTTATACAGAAAATCGTAGCTGCATGCTTTGAAACACACTGTTCAATTACGGCACACTTCCTGCGATCACCGGCGGCGATAAAAGTGGTACGGCGATGATTCACGTGGCGCTAATCACTGATTGAAGTCTAATACACCCCACTGGCAGTGCTGGTACGATTATTGGTGCTTCCGCCTAGCCGAATATCGAACGCAGCGTACTTCCGCCCAAACGCGTTTGCCGTCGCATTTTAATCGATACACAATCTCAACGGCTCACATACAGCGCCACCGCACATCACACGCAATAGGAAGGATACATGTTCATTAACGATGTACGAGCGAGCTTTAATCGGTTTTTGGTCGATCGATTTGCTGCTGAGTTTCATCCCTCCATCGATTCGATACGTTACGTCACCCAAGCTGATGCCTCACTTCAAACTCCACGCCCAACAACCTATCCTTTTGTTTGGGCGAACGAGCGAACTACACAACGAGGATTGCATTTCGGATCGCTAGAGTCCACCGTCCTATTCGGAGAAATCCCATCCGAACACTGAAACTTTGGAAAACCGAATCCGCCTGAACGGATTAGGCGTAGTTTTTGGGGTTAGTGGTAAGCAGAAACTCCCATCGTCGAATCTTTTTCAGTGTCGCTCCTTTTTTTCCAGAAAAGGGACAAATCTCCACATTACGCCCCTAACCCGCAACAATCAAACCACGAACATTGTCCGGTTTCGGTCGAGATCCTTGTTGATTCGAAACTGTATCCTCATTGACAGGCACTTGAGCACGATGATTAGTGCGGGCCCACCGGAAAATCCCTTTTCCGTCACTGACATGGGTCAACACTGCTCCGCATCGCGTTCCATCATCATGCCTCGTACGTAGCGACGCCCGTACATTTTGCCCACAGTCTAATGTCTACAGGAGCATCATGATACTGATGTCCTTGATCAATTTTGTAGAATATCTTAACCCTTCGACGGTGTTATTGCTCACCGCTTCCGAAAGTCTTGCAACCTTTCGGTCCCCAGCTCTCCCGTTTCCTTCCTGCGCTTCTGGAATCTCTTTAAATCGGGTCGATCATCGTGTGCATGAATTGGTTGTTGATTGATTGAGGCACTCCAGTTTCATCACAGGGTTCATGTTTTTTTTGGGAAAACTATTTTACGGTAGATAATATCATCTAGTGTATTCTGTTTTATGTTACGATTCTACAAAGTGGATGAGTTTGTTAAAATTTAGTAAATGCGATTAAATGCCCTTTGTATATGATATAGGAATTAACCTCTTAAAAATTTCTCAAAACACTATTTTAAATTGTTCAAACTATGATGCTATAATTAATAATGCTAAAAACTAATACACTCTTTAGGCACGCTTCAAATTACATTATTTTTTCACTAGGGAAATATCGTTTCGCAGCTTGAAACTCATAAATAACTAACACACCCACCATAACACACCTCCCGTCCAAGGGTGTGAGGCCCGACGGGGCCAAAAGTTTTAGATGAGTGAGATAACATAAACTGACCAATAGCTAGGATCCGATGGTTAGTAACACAAATAAACAAACAGCACATAACGCGAAACAAAAAATCATTAATTCATAAGCCATTTACATTTTGTCCTGATTTGTACGCAAATCCGCAACATCATTATCATTCTTCATGGGTTTTTTTTGTTGTGTGTTTTCCATTAGCTTCTGCCGTTATGATGCTTTTTCTACTTTGTTTGCTCGCGCCGCGCGTTGACGCGTGCAAGAGTTTTTAGCTTTTTTATCCCATTCACACTCGTCATCCAGTGCGGCACCGCATCCGCATTGAAGCTTTTTTTTTGTATTTGAATAAAAAGTCTAAAAAAGCCAACGCAATTGAACAAATATTTCTTTATTACAAATACTAGCTTTTTTATCCCATTCACACTCGTCATCCAGTGCGGCACCGCATCCGCATTGAAGCTTTTTTTTTGTATTTGAATAAAAAGTCTAAAAAAGCCAACGCAATTGAACAAATATTTCTTTATTACAAATACTATAGCATAGTAGCTTTAATGTGGAACTTATTAATAGAATTCGGTAACAATCTTTTGTAAGTGTTTACTGCATCAACCTAGAGTTAATAAAACCCACTTTCTTCATCTCAAAATTTTCCTTATATGCTGCTTATCTTACATCTCCCTGCTTTGGTAGAAGCAGATGTTATTTTATTGCTAGTCATTGACAATTTTACTAGGAAAAAAATGTGGATTATGTTGTTAGTTGGTGTGGTATGTCAATCGTTTTGATTTTTTTTATTGCTTCCCTTTTATTGTCTCATTCTTAAAAGGATACTATAATGTACTGAATGTAACTTTTCATGTTTTATAGAAAAAAACAACAACATCACACAACATCCCCTTCGTTTCTCAGCTCGAGTATTGGTGCTCTCATTCCGTGCATGCTGAGTCGGCTAACGAATGAGAGTGTTCCACCCGTTCTACCACCGGAAGCACTAATGAAGACAACGCCCGCAGCTGTGATTTGTAGTACATCAAGCAGAACCGTAAAAAAAGCTTCCATTGCTTCGAATGTTTTCCGATTCATGCTAGTAGCTTCATTAGCTTAGCCGCACGTCACCATACGAACCTTCCCCCAATGATGACGCAGCGTAAAACATTGTTCCGTGGCAAAGCTGCAAACAATCTGTATCGCCACCAATTGACTCGTCGAGTGCGTACACTCAAAGTAAAGCTTTACCGTAGGAGCTCTTGTGCATTTTGATTTCATTCGGGGTGGCAAATGAGATGGCAAAAATGGAATCGGTAACAAACAGAACGGTCAGAAGAAGATTTAAAAGACGTATACTAATGGGATTGTTCGAATGATAATTAATATGAAACAACAATTTCGTATCATCATTCATTGTACTAGTGGATAAAAAAATGTTTTATCCAGCAAGATTTATACAGTGATTCTTTTAACTATTTAATTGATTTATTTTTACCACTCTTTAATTAATTATAAACACACTTCACAAGAAACTTTAGCACCAAAACCGATTTAACTGCAAAAGTCAAAGCTCAAATTAAAAACGCACCGACAAAGACAAACAGCCACACTGACCCATAACACGCGACGGCTTTATAAACCCTTTGAAATGCTAATGTTCATTAGCCATTCGGAAAGCTTCAACAAACCCCTAGAGGAACTCACTCTGCACACTTTCCGTAAGCAGCAGCAAAAAATTCACTGTTGGTTGGGGACAGGGAAAAAAACTAGTTACTCTCCACACCAATGACCGCAACAGTAAGCGATCCCGTGCTTCGGTTCATCGGCTTTCTACTCTGCGCCGCAGTGAGATAAAACACTACTACTGCCAAACCGCACCGACAAAATGCGTTCGTTTTTGATGTCTTGTCTTTACCCGTTCGTTTGCTGAAGCGTTTTGTTGACTTGCCTCAACACACATATACACGCTCGTACACGGGCAGTATGCCAACAGTGGTTTACCATGCACCAGCGTTTCAAACCCGACCCTTTCAATTAGGCGATGATTTAAAGTTAAGCAAAAAGATCCTTACCATATAACTCACATGACAAGTAAAATGATTCAATACTTGCCATTAGCTGTACAAAATTAAATACCTTATAGAAAATTATCAAAACTTTATACTATAGTTTAATTTTGCTAAGTTGCATTATTATCCTATAAGAAATCATGCGATTGTAGTACGAAAACATAACTCAAAACTTATCTTTCCGAACGAGCAGCAGTCCCACCAACTGAATGAACACTTTTTAGCTTATGTAGATCGCATAAAATTAGCCCCATCGTTGTTGGATCGCTTTACGTTCCAAAGATTGTACAAACAAGGAAGAAATCTCTGTACCTGCTAAAACTATCAAAGTGGCACAAAAGTTTCTCAGGTCGCTTAAATCTTTAGCTCCGAAAGAACAGCACAAACTCAACTTTACCTTCCCCAGCATGCTGATGCTCACCCGCTCACCCTTGCCGCTATCCGCATTCTTGTGTTTTCACAAATGCACCCAAGGGCCACCAAATTCTCGGACGATGATGCATTTATGATGCATAAATTATCAACCATCCGCCAACGATCCTCCCAACCGAACAGCACGCGGATGACACAAACCAAGTGCTCTTCTATTATTTTATTGCCATCGTTTCAACCCTCCGCAAATGTTGGCTAGCGAAGCAATACAAAAAAAGAAAGGAAAAGGGCACAATTCCACAGTTTCCACCTGCACCCGCTAGTATTATCTGTTGAAAAATTGCTAGGACTTTGGCGTAACTTTGCCTTACGCCAAGTGTGCCGGTATCGTCGGTGGAGCCATTTTTCGCGACCACTCGCATAGCGCGACCGGAAAATGGTCCGTCCAGCGCACCATTACACCAAGTTCACACTCACGGAACTCACGGAGCAACATAATTAATTTCTGTCATAATATTTTCAACAAAAGATAAACACACTAAATTGTCGCAGCAAGCGCGCTCGGTAAACATAAACTTGCTCTACTGCTGCCCGTTGGGATGGTACGGGAATTTGCACGTACCGCCTCCAGGTCGCGAGGTGATCGTCATTATTTGCACCGTTCCGGACACTTGAAACAAAAATTTGCATCCCACTTATAACGCATTTTTTTCTTCTGTATTGTATTGCTTTATTGACAACGATGGGCACATTATCGACGCGAGTAACTACTTAATTCATCACAACTTTAGCGCTGTAGCTTAACTCGTGTATAATCTTAAGTGGTGCTTGAATCATAGGTCCTACACTTACCCGAACCGAACTTCCTCAAATTATTGTTTCATCCCATAGGAAAGTGCGGAAAAAATGGTCTGCCATTTTTCGTTCCGTATACACGAGCGTTCCTTTCCTTCGTCCCAATCATCGAACAACACAGCTTAGTTTATTAGCGTTGAGCAAAAGCTTTTAGGCTAAAAGCTAGTCGAACGGCAAGCTATTTTCATGAAGTTATCATACTTCTTTTTTCCGACCGGCAGGACAGTTCTTTGCTCAATGTTTCATTCAGTCAGTCGGGGCTGGTGCGTAACCAACCTTTTATTGATGGGATCCATTCACCTCGGGGTTCGAAAAAGGGATCCGGTTGCACGAGAAATGATGTACAACGTTGCTCAGAGCCGCCAGTTTGTTTGTGGTTAATTGAAACAATTGATTTTTAATGAGATTTTAAGCGATTCTACAATGTACATATATTTTATACATTCCCATCACTTCTGCCGAACCTTTCGGTTGATGAATATTTAACAAACTGTTACAGTATTACAGCTACCAGCAGCCAATGACTAGATTGACTTAGTTTGTTGCATAAAAGCAATAGCAATAAGTTAAACAGTTTGCCCTAATAATAACGCAACAAGAATAACTTTGTTTGCTCATTTTAGGTGTATGAATCTAGCAATGAACGGTCAGAGACACGAACACACATGCCACCGCAGTACCGCAGGATTAATTGATTTCGTTGATATATTTTACAAGTGACCGCTTCGCCATTAGCTGAAGCCGGTTTCACACTACAATTAAGAGTGCTTAATTGAATTATTTTATCGATCGATTGCATGCTAACCATACACTCCCGTATACAATTTCTATCATCATGCGCACACTATTTGCGCTTGACAATTATTGCACGGTTGTACTGCATTTGGGGCTAATTAAGAATAAAAAGAATCCATCAATCAACACATGTATTCATTTTTATTCCGATATTGTCACAGGGTCACATGCTTACCGCAGCAATAATTGGACGGATGGGGTTATTTTGTACGACGAGACTTTCTATTCCGCTAACGATACTGATGTGAATGTATTATATTTGACTACAAATAGTGAAAAAGCAATAAAAAATAAACAAATAAACATACCAAAAATATAACCACACATAAAGATGATAAGTTAGTTTTTAGTAATTAAAACATTAGGAGAACGTTTATTCACAGTATTTGTTTTATTTATAAACTTGTTCTGATCAAAACTTAATACTAGACATCTACTTTCGTTTAATTTTAGATTTCGGTAGGATCAATGAAACGTGTATTGGTTTTTTTTTTTCAAAAATAATGCTACTAAGACACCATTCAACGCATGTTTGTTCCCAAACTGCCCGAACGACCTACCTATCATCAAAAGAATATTAAAAAAAGACAATGTAGGCTATCCTTGGCTGTAACAGTGCGTTTGGCCAATATCATGTGCTAAAATGAATATTTTCCCCATGTTGTACACATATCGTGAATATCTGAATGAAATTTTATAAATTTGATTTGAGATTTTTACTAGCGCTTTTTACCTAACTGTGTCAAATAAAATAATGGGCAGTACTAAAATCGTAAACGGGTGTTAGAGCGACTATAAAAGATTCAAATTGCAAAGCAAATTAATAGTTTAAGATACATCAACTACAGCTATCATGACAGTGCAAAGAAGCTTCAGTATTATTCTCAGATTCTTGTGGCGATTGTCAAAGTCCTGGTCAAACCCTTAAATCGAGTTTTTCGTTCCAGTTTTAGCGAGAGCAGTTCATGGGCATGTGCCAGCATCGTTCATGCCTGTACAACACGTTCAAAGACGCATTGCTAGCCTGGATGCGCTCTTACCTTGCAGGCCGGTCTTACTGCGTGAAAATGGGACCCCATACGTCGCGTCGTATTGTTGCTTCTTCAGGGGTGCCTCAAGGGAGCAACCTTGGATCGCTTCTGTTCAATCTGTTGTTCCAATGACGTTACTCGCGTGCTCCCTGCTGTTAGCCACCTACTATTTGCAGACGATGCGAAGCTGCTCCGCCGATCAGCAACCGATCTGACCAACTCCACCTTCAAGCTACTCTTAGTTCTTTCCAGACCTGGTGTTCAAAGAACGGTCTTGATCTGTGCGTCGAGAAGGGTGTTGTCATAACGTTTACGAGAAAGCTAGATGTCTTAAGTGTACACGATTACACATTAAATGGTTCTACCATTGACCGTAAAAACTATGCTAGGGACTAAGGAGTGACGAGAAGTGGAGCTTCCAAGACCAGCTTGAGCACGTTGTCACTAAGGGCAACCTGCTGATCGGCTTGCTATGCTACTCTCTTGTCCCTCGGAGGTTGCTCCGGTCGAGGTCGCTGCTAAAGGATCGGTCGCTGTGTGGCCCGTTGAATGTATTGATAATAAATTACAAATTACTAATTACAAGACGCATAGGAAGTCCATATAAATAGGTCGATCATGTTTTGTTATTCGTATTTCGTGTTGGTCGTATTTTCTTGATATAATTATCGTGCGCTTCACTTATTAAAGCCTAAAACTTATGTCGAGCAGCACAACCACAGTTTCTTGCACCGCTGAACTCTTGTCCTATGCCTAACAAAACAATTTGCTACCTCATTCTGTAAAATCTTCTATCTCTCTGTCTTTCTATTATCATGTACATTTTTCCATTTTTCTACCTATTTATGTTCATTCCAAGTTTTAATCATGTTGGTAGAAACTCAATTGTTTAGTAAAACGCCACCTTCGCTCAACTTTCCCACCGCAGAGCCCGGCTATCTCAGGACCTTTCCACGAACGCCACGGTACTTTGCAGGTGCTTTCGTGTGTCCCAATTGCTTCTGTTGATCTTACGCTCTCGGATGCGCTCATTCACCGTGGTTTGCCGTGGTGGTAAACTTTCCATCCGTATCGATTGTGCGGTTCTGCTCATCTCCTGTGTCCGGGATGGAAGGATTCCTTTGCCCTCGCCATATTCTTCAACACAATGTTAAGTTAACGAAACGCTTCATACAAGAACTATACCTTCAGCAAGGGAAAAAGGGACAACAAAACACGGAAACATGAACAGATGACATAAAAAATGAGAACATTGGAAACCATAAAAAAAGGTAAAAAGATGCTCCAACCGAACGGGTTCGGCACTGCGTCACTGTCAAAAACTTTTCATCAAAACTTTCCCCAACAACGGTACAGTCATTCATCAAACTTGCTTCGTCTCGCAAAGGTGGTCCAATTTCCTACTTTTTTTTCTTCTTTTTCCCTCAACCAAGAAACCCACCCAGAGCATACGTGCGTTTACCTTTGCCGCATGCGTTTCGTTCGCGGCCGTCCCACATTTCACACGAAGCTACATTTCACAAGAGTCAGGATCTTTTGCCTTGTGGAGCGAAAAATCTTGTTGGAAAAGTAATTTATGTTGCTGCACTAGTTTTGGGCTTCCCCCGCTCTCGTTCGGTACACACATCCAGGGTCATTCTACATCCAGCTTCCACTCGGCAGCACATCAAACAGAAGCAGCAGCATCTTTGACGCATGGCGGCTAAGATGCCACCCGAAAAGAATCACGAATTACGTGCATTGCGAATCATTTTGCTTGCTCCGTGCAGGTGTACTGTTGTACATTCTTATCATTCGCCGTTTTGCCGAGTGGAACCGACCTGCTTGGAAGTAAGAAGTGTAAAGGGGGAGGTAGAGAAAAATGCTGTCGTTACACGAAACATGCACAACTTCAACTGTTTGCAATTTACGCTTCCTTCCTCATTTGGCGTGAATGTGTTAAACTTTTGCCCATTTTTGTACTATGCGGCGAACTTGTTCAACTCACGGGACACATTCACGCAGTGTAAGATACACCTCATGCAAGTTTGTTGTGCAAGGCAAACAAAGAATTTCCGTTTTTTGTTTTGCTTTACTGAGCTCATATACATGCTAAATCTACTCTCACCTGTAGTTTTAGTTTTACAACGCTTCCCAGTAGGCAAACGTAATTAATACGAACAAACAAGCAAACAAGACAAATCGCACAAAGTATTCTTGTTTGGTAAGGGAAACTATCGTGTTAAATTGTTAAAAAGTAACTTCCACTCAAAGGAATGATTCATTATTCGTCTTTTTTTCGTACTTACGGCCTGTATGTCTTTTCTTAAATCTAACTTTACACATTTCTAAGACTAATATGCTATTTCTGTGAGAGACATTTCCTTCTCCCACCGTTGCAGTACACCTTATCCCGGGTGGGCTCGGTAGAGTTGGCTGCCAGATGGGTACGATCCTCCTGGTGGATTGGTGCTGATTGCAGTGTAGTGCTGCGCGAACTTGCCGCAGGTTTCCATCATTATGTTGACGGTATCTATATCGTTTGGTACGGTCGGCGATCTGAGGTCTACAATCTGATGTTGTAAACGGCAACCCAGTCACCGGCGATACACCTGAATCCGAAAGCAACGATAACTTTCTTAGGCTATCGCAGCATCAAACGCAAGCATTTCACCGACGAAAAGGTCGCCAGCTACAACCTCAAGGACTTCAGATGAGTAGTTTTGCTGCATCTGATGCTAGATATACGACTGGCGTGCATTGGTGTTACCGTGCAGAACATATGGAAAGTAAATATAAATATAGAAATACAAAGAACAAAAAAGGGACATAACAAACAAAACTACACCAGTCTAAACAAGCGATAGTGCGTACTACCTACGGGAAGGAACGTGGGAAGGAATCAAAGGGTGATTCCCATCTCTTTGGCAAAGTCGAACAGAAACCGTGCGTATTCG
>KZ063947.1:0-23064 GCA_002091835.1 Anopheles maculatus | reverse complement strand
CAGGAATGGGTGGTCCCGATATTGTTGGTTTCGTTTCACCGGTGACAGCACGTAAGCATGTTGCTTTCTGTGTGAAAGCCCAGACGCAACCAAGCTTAGACACACACACACACACACACAGACAGGCACATCACCCAACAACTACCCACCGATGGAAGCGAGCGAAGGACGAACCCAAAACCCGCCAGCAGACAGGCGAAGTAATTTGGTTTATGATGTTCTTAAAATTATATTTATCTTATATTGTTTACCATTGTGTAGTGACATTTTGTTTAATGGTGCAATTTCAGGCAAACGATATCTCGAGCTGTAAGCGGTGGCTCGGTTCCGGGAAAACGGGGTAGCAAGACAATATCATAGCTGCCAAGCGCTTCTATGGACGACTCTATGGACAGCCGTTTGTCGTGTGCAATCGTCGTCTTCCATGGCTTATCGGAGCCGGAGTGAAAGTGAAGCGCGGCGAAGGGATGGAACGATGGGCCAGGGATCCAACCACCCGCATCCAGTGTTTCCGGCTTTTCTTTTTATTATTTGCGGTTGCGTGCAGGGCAAAACACACTCTCGCTGTCGGAAGATGCCGAAGACGACGGGATTATGCTGTTGCTGCCTGTTGGTTAGGAATCGAGCCGGTCGGTCGGTCGGTTGGTTGGCCCATGAAACGTTCATTAACTTACGCCGTAGGGTCGGTTTGGCTGGTGTTGTCGCTTTAGTCCTTGGCACGTCTGGGGTCTTCGGCTGTGTGCCGGTGACAGCTGACGCTTCGAATGCTGCAGTTTTGCAGTCCGTCTCGGTCTCGCAACTCCAGTGCAGTGCGTTGGCGATGCAGTCGCAAAAGACAGCGAGAGATAGAAAGAGACGCCGTGAGCACGAGAGAGAGAATATGACGGAAAGAGGATAGCTTGAGGGAACGATTGCGTCAAACACTTCATAAACAGAAGCAGCAGCAGCAGCAGCAGCAGCAGCAGTTGCAGCATTCCAGTGGTGCACGGGTCGGCTTCCATATTCCAATCGATGGCTGTCTGCTGCCGAGTCGGTTGCGGAAAACGACGCATCGCAGCCACGGGACGGAACGCTTGTGGGTGGGCACAAATGTTGTAAAACATTTTCCCCCGTTGCAGATCGGAGGTGTTAAAGTATTTGCACCCTTTTGCACCAACGACAAAATGTCTAAACGCTCTTATGGGGAAATTATTGTTCATTTGTATCACTTGTTGACAGTGATGGTGTACACTGCGTAGAGTAAATAAAAGTGGTAAACTTTTGCAGCGGTGATATTTCATTAGTTGTCTGTCGTTTGGTGTCTGTGTCGCTCGGTGCTAGTCGTGGGAGGTTTTTGATTGTGCGAGTGTTGCTTTCAAATGCAATTTGGTGGTGAAGTACTAGTGTTACGAATGCTTGAACAGATGTTTATCGCATGGTAATCAGTGCTGTTGAGTGTCTTTTTGAAGTTTATTCTTGTGGCACAAAGCTATGATGGAGTACTGCAGCGAATAGATTTAAAGGAGACTGTTAAATTTACGTACATGCTTAATTGTAACATCGTTTCAACTACGAGAACAACTAAAGATGCTATCTACTATCATCATAATTTTCATATCCATATCTAATATCCAATAGTCAATTTAACTCAAAAAAGTAATAATTTATGAGGAAAATAAAAAATCATTTGCATGCCATGCAGTTAGGTAAATTGAAGATTTATTCTAGAACATTCAGTGTGCTAAGTATTCGCTAGTTACTGTTAGTTACTCTATATTTTAAGCAATTCACGGATATCTTTACGAAGTTGTCAGTCGATCAACACTTTTATTGACATTGGGCAAGTATTTGGAGTGATTATGAAATTCCAGCTCATACAGAGAGATACTGTATGTATTAGTATGTATTGTTATATTACGTAGTTTAAATATTTCTGCGCACAATACTTCTACAAAATTAAATTGTAGCATTCGTGGCAGTAATATTTTGAGACTGTTCTTCTGTTAAGTTCTTAACATACTGTCGCAACTGTCACATTACTACTGTTATTGAAGATTTATAAATACATCACTTTATAACTTACTATATGGTTCATTGTTACAGTTAGGTGATAAATTTGATTACTAAAACTCCTATTCCACAAATTATTAGCCGCTAAAATATGTTCCGATGACATATGCGCCACTATGTAACAGAAAATGTGCCCAAATTCCTCCCAAAGCACCCTCAACAGTACTGTTTGTGTGTGTTTTACACACACAACTCTCAACTCTCAATGTGCATACTTTTACTGCCGTTTATCAAAACACCACAAAAGACCAGCGGCAAATGAAAATGATTTCCTCGCGCTCGCGCGCTTCCTTTTTTGTTTTGTTCTCTTCTGCTTGTTTTTCAGTTTCTCGAAACTACACACCGCTTTTTTCGTGCATCGTGCATAATTTTGTTACGCTTACATGTCTGGTCCGTTGTTCTTCTGGTGTTGGATGTTGTCTTTCCGCGACGGAAAGCTGGCACTACTGATGCGAGCACTTTCTTTCACATCTCGTACGCTCCATTCCCAGCATCAAGTGCACACATTCCTCACCGGTTTTGGTACGATGATTGCAAAAGTTTGGTTTTCGCATATGTTTGAACATTTTATATGCAAAAACCAGGATCTCTAGTAGGGCAGAAACACGACGCAAAAAATACGACACCAAACCAAACTGGCTGACGCGTCACCAATGTCTGAGCGCGACCGAAATGGAGAAGTGATAGAATGCTTTGGCGAAAAGCAAAATATCATCCAAATGCACCACGCAAAATGCGAGGAAAAAGAACACTAACAAGCCAGTTTCCGACCGGCAAATGGAACGTAGGAAATGTGCAATCATTCTGCAGGCGCAAAATATTAAAGCACACCACCAAGGACGAACTTTTGTCCGCTGTCAGGTCGCCTGCGCATCGACACAGCCGACCGAGGGCTGCAGCTAGCCGGGCTTTAACTAGCCGTCGACTGCAACTCAGGTTCGGTTGCGCTTTTGCGTTTGTCGTTTCGTGGCTGGGGGTGGGTAAAACGGAGAAGAAGTCTCCCTGTTGGGCCAACGTCCTCCCAATCACCAGCCACCAGCCGCTGCCTCATCACATTCCTCATCGAAATTGTCCACTGCTCTGGGTGAGTTGTGTGCGAGTTTGAGTGTGTGAGAGAGAGAGAGAGAGAGAGCATCAACAGAAAAAAACGAAAGTTTTGACTGCATAATAACAAGGAATAATAAAATACTTTGCATATTCAACTTTATCAACTATTCCATACCCCGGCAGCGCGCTATCACTGTTCCCGAACGCCTTTTTCCCGGAAAACCGGAACGAAACTATTCGACTACTGTGCCATCGTGCACACTTGGCCCACCAATGGGTCGTTCCGCGCGAGCGGGAAAACCGGGCTCACCAACCAAACGTCCGAATGAAAAAAAAAGAAGGGAGTGAGGAATGTTTTGACAGCTGCTATCTTGGAGTTAAAATGCTATTTTAACTGCCACCGTGTGATGCGACTGGTCGTTACGAGCCGTGGAATCGGGGGCAAGATATGGGGAGGAAAATCATCCCTTATTACCGTGTCTTACCATGGTCATAACGGTTGCCATTTGTATGATGCAGTTTGGTTTTTGAAATCTCGAAACCAGTCGCTACGTTCTTGTGATGGCGTTTGATGCCATCCCGAGCCCGATTGTTAGTGGTTGCGCTGTCGCTTTTCTTGCAAACAAGCGGCTAGTGGTGGCGCTGGTTTTTGCTGGTGGAACTATTCACCGAGCAAAGTTAACGGATTCATCGGGGCGGAGGTTCTAGGAAAACATTGAAGGCTGAAAAATGGCAAACGTTACACTACATAGTAATTTGTTGTTCTATGAGGCATCAGTTAGGCGAGTTGGTGAGTAGAATTAAATGAATTTAAATGAAATATTTGTTGCACATATTGAACTTCACATACTATAATTTCATTGAATGAAAGGTAAATACTTACAAGGAAATAAACTGGATAAGATCCTGGAAAAAGAACTGGATAAGAGTATTTTAAAATAACCTTACAAAAGGGAATAGATGATTAATTTATTTGCAATCCAATGTCCTACAACGAATTTAATCCATTCTAGTGGTGCAGTTGTTTTCCAAAGCTCAATCGAGATATCTGCACCGCCGAACAGCTCATTTAGCTCGTACTTTATCCTCTGTCAGCTTAGCCCAGGGATTGGGTCCGTAAAGCACTACCGCACCTATTAGTATGCGATTTATCGTGAAGTATATATGTTGCTGGAGTGTTGCTAGATCGCAGGAGTTTATCGAGTTTAGATCGCTGCCAACCTGCTTTGCTTCCGAGCCGGGCTCTGTTGCGATCAGAGCCGCTGGAAAGCAGTTACTTTGTAGTTATCGATTTATATACGTGTTTCAGTTGAGTGTACTGTTCGTACATCGTCACAGATGCCTGTCCATCATGTCGATGTCACCCGCGAAACCAAAGAATTGAGGACGCTTCTCTAGACACCTTCAAGAGCAATGTTGAAGAACAAACAAGAGAGTCCTCGGTCCTTGCCTCGGTTTATGATGAGATTCGAACGAATTCTATAGCAAATTTTGCATTCTCATCTTGCATTGCACAACACCCATTGTAAATAGCTTTGTTAGTTTGTCAACAATTATTCGAACAAGGTGTTCTTTAGTTCAGGTGGTGCGTTGAGAAGGCTAGATTATTCTGGTCAGAATCTGATAGACATCATTGTTGGATCGGACGCATCCAAGCACAATCAAGTTAGGGAATTTCTGTTTTAAGGATGTCAATACACATTATTATAATTTTATAACTATCATTATAGTTGATGCAACACAGACGTATTGTATTACAATATCGTCCCTTAACTATAAAGCTTTGCGGTAAAATGAAAGTATCTAGTTGTATCATTCAAACAATTCTACATGACAGCCGTAACGCCTGTTAGAAAGGTTAACTTGCATTAACTTGTTCCTAAGTTGCTTAATCTGGAACACGTTCCAAATCTCCGCCCAAGCAGCACCACAAACGAAGAACGCTATTTACCACGGTGCAAATAATTCATAGGCACGGTTGAATGCATCAGCTCACCGGCGAGTCCCCGTCACCAGTAAAGCCTTAAAACATTTATTAGCATTTATCAGGATTAGTGTGGCTGTGGCACTGTGGAACGCTGTGGGACAAAGCACAGGGAGGGTCGCAGAAGATCACCGAACGTTCCACAGATAAGCCACGATCAATTGCGAACGAAAGCGTTTGGCGCTCGTGCATCGCACGGGCGTGATGGTGGGCAATGAATCCGGGCCCCAATTCACAGCAGTGTCACAGCGTATCCGAGACGCTATGGACACCGAGCAAACCCCAATCAAAATCAGTGATCTGAAAAATTGACTGCCATTTGTACCGTGCGCCGGTTTGCGAGTCGGTGTTTTAGTTTTGTGTAGCACTTTTTTGTTGTTGCTGTTTTCGTTTCGCACTGTTCTTACGCTCCCACTCGTCGGAGCATTTGTTTTTGTCTCGGAGACATCAGCATTACCGTGGATTGGTGCGGAGTAAGAGAGGGAGGTTTGGGGAAGGAGAGATCTGCTTGAGCCCAGCGGTGGAAAATGTAAAAGCAAAAACTCCTCATGACAAGTGCGGAACCGGCAGGTTAAACGGAAGATTATGTCCTTCCTTGGGCCCGCTGGTCGAAAGATTGATGTCATTCGCATCGAGCAGAGCGCAGGAAATACGAGCACACTAACAGTGGGGAAACATGGAGGGATGGGAAGAAGGAAGAGGAGGGCCAAGGCAAAGTCTAAAGCAGCGGATAAATTGGATCCTCGTTTGGTGTAAGTGGAGAACTGTGTGGACTAAAGTGGGTGGTGTACGTTGGGCCACCCCGAGGACGCCAGGACTATCAATGAGATGCGAGAGAGGCGGCATAACACGGCACATGAAACGTGACACCGGGCATTGATGATAGACACGATATTGATTATAAAGCTGCTTAAGACGTGACGTTAATCAAATTAGGACCCGCCCGAAGATGTGCCGAAGTAGAAGACTGTTGTTGCGGGAACCGTCGGAGCTATTAGGCGAAAGATGCCGGCGCATCCATTATGGCGGCGCGGGAAATTTAAGCTCGGGCCTATTGCCGATGCTGATGGGATGGGTTTCGGGTGGTTTTTGCTGCCCGGGACGGTATGTCATCCACCGGGGGCACGCACAGCCGGACGGATCCGAACGCACAAGGCCCGGCGATGTGTTTTTGATTGAAACATAATTTATTTTCAGAACGCTTTAGTCCTTAACGCTGGAAGGTAACGCTGTGCACGGTTCGGCACGAAGAAGTGGGCTTACGTGACGATGGTTGGCGGCTGTTCTGGGTGTGGGAAATGTATTTTTGTTACGAAACGATAAACAGACACGATGGCAGTTAAAAATGTGTTCATCCGGCGGGTGACTTGTTTTCGGTGTCTGTTACATGTAAGAGTAATAAAATAAGTACTTTATCTCAAGAACATCCAGTGATCTAAGGGTAGTGAAACGGAAAACTAAGCATGGATGAGTATGTTTAGGGCTAGAATGAAGAGAAAATGTTTTCAAAAATTATCGACAAACAATAAATTTATCACACATCTCTTATAAGCATGAGTAATAAAGCTTCTTTTCAATGCAAATATATCATCTATAAAACAACTGAACAATTCTTGAGTGATATACGATTTTATGCAAGCGTGATGTACATATAGATGATCGTACCTTTGAAGTCGAAAAGCTTTACTCAGCCTCTTAGGTGATGTCTACCACTTCTGGCTTATTAGACTTATTATTACCGCATAGTTGGATAGTCACTCCTCACTATGGGGGAACGGCCCAGATGAGACTTGAACCCCTGTCCTGGCGTGTGGGCCGCCATGATGGATAAACCAATGGATGGATGGTTTCGATCAATTATGAAATCGATTTTAAATATTTTTCTCCTATTTTGTTTCAATTCTGGATAAAACGCTTTAGACATTAAAATAAAACCGTTTATCAGTTTTAAGAAATTACAGTTTATTCACTTTTACAGTTTGAGAATCCTTTTAATACTTTATTCAACCTTTGTATGGTCCAGGTGTGATAATAAAATAGTTGATAATTAGAATGTTTATTCCCAAGGAGGAAATGCCTTGGAAGATTTGTAAACTGTCAACGCAAGCGGCGCTGACAATACGGCAAAATGCCATCGGACCGCCGATTGGTTTGATTATATCTAATAGAAAAATCAAATGCAGCAGTTTGAATATCTTGAATAATAATATATTGTAATTTATTGTAATTAAAAGTTCTCACCACACTTATAACCTTGGCATCGAGAGTGTTGGGAAAGATCATCATGACATATGTTTCCCAAAATGTATACAATGATTATCAATTAAGAGTTGTGTTTCAAAAATTCTTCTGTTTCGATAACTCCCCAATACAATTTCAACCGCTTCCAGACATAAGAGGCAACTTTCTCAACTGAACTTTACCAACCAGGACTAAAAATAGCCACGTACAACTTAACCTTTTTTACCTCAACGTCATTAGTGTCTGCGTGTGACACAGCAAACGTAACCAAAGTGATATTTGTTCGACCGTTGGCCACTCCACCATCAATGCAACCCGATGAACGCAGCGGGACGGACCTGTCTATTAGCACTGCCATTATTCCTTCCACGCATGGATGCACGCATCGCCTGTGAAGCACACACACACACCTTCCATAAACCCATCTGTTTGTGACCACACTCCACACTGTCATCATTCACGGTCCGATCCCGGTGTTGCTCACGCCCCATGCGCTTTTCTTGCATCCGATTTCAAAATTTCCACTGATGCGGCAAATCAACCTTAGCGTCCGACGGTGGTGCCATAACGAGACGACCGCGCTCGGATCCGCCTGTCGACGTCAAGTGTCCCCATAACGCTCGACGACACCTCGACAAACGTCGGCGCCTGAAATGTCTCTCGCTTTCATTCACTGCAGCAGCGTCACAAAAAAAACCAACCAAGAAAGAAGCTTTTGCAATAAACACCAACTAACACGACACGGTTATACCTTTATCGTTCACGGCCAACCAGGGTACCCTGGTTCCCGGTGGTTCCGCGATTGTCCCTCCCATTCTTACTCCTGCATTTTTCTCCACCACCATCCATCGCTAGAAGCGAGGACATAAATCACAATCAAGCCGCTTTGGCGTTGGCAGAAATGGAGCCCGTGTAAGGTGTGATTGGATTTCACTCGAGAGCGATGGCCGCATGCAAGGAGCAAGTTTATCACTACCCGAACGCAACCACCGAGCAGAAGGAAACGCGCACGAGTGGAATAGGAAAAGCGGGCAAGAACACTTGCACCGAAAGCCATCCAGAAAACGGAACCATTTTTCTCGCGCCGCAAAGCACAGTTGAGGCTGACTGTTGACCGGGCGCTGGCGGTAGATTGCATTTGAAGTTATTTTGTACGGTGCTTCCGGAAACCTTTGAACAAATTGCAATCCAACCACTCAGCGTGCTCAAAGGATGATTATTACCGTACAAAGTATTTGTGCGCCGGTGTTTTACGCTTTTGCTCCCGATGGCAGTGAATCCGTGTGTGTTTGGAGTGGTGTTTGTTGTGCTTTTCAATCATTTATTGTTGTGGTGTGCATGCGCGTTTGGCGGAGTTACTCACAAAGTAGAACGGTTGAGATTTGCTTCTATAAGTTAATTCGAGTGAAAGTTTTGTTCACTATCAAAGAGTGGAAATTATCATAATTGTTGATGTTACATTCACAGACGTTCAATCCATGACAGGTGAGGAGAACAAAAACTTGATCCAAATGAAACTAAACTAGAAACTGTTTAGTCCATCTAGACATGTCGTCAGAGTATTGCAAGGTCTGAATTGACTGAAAATGGCCTGTAAGGTTTCCACTACCTAAACTTGGATGACCTTCTCTAGCACCAGATTAAGAGAAATCAGATCTATTGAGTCAGAATTATGAAGAATGATTAAGTCAAATTTTTTGTGAACAAATTCTTGGTCTACACTGAACGTGAAATGTGTCTTAAAATAATTGACGTCGTTCGCGTCGGTTTGCCTATATGTTAGACTGTATCCGGCTCCAATAACAATCGTAAAATGTAATGATTCATGATGTGCACCAACATCGTTATGAAAAGCTGCATTTGATATTATTGAACACCATGTAAGTATGAAAGGTAGAAATAAGCGCTAAAGAATATGGAGAGTAAAGTAGTACAGAAATATTACAGAAACCCTAATCAGAACTAAACAGAATAGATAAATAAATAAAAGGCTTGTAAAAACACTAAGAGACAACAATTGATTGGAAGCATATAAATTGATAAAATAGAAAAATCAAAATTTTCTTCATATAAGGTAAAAGGTAGCTCTCTTTACTTGCAGGCCCATTGATTGAAATTCATACGCAAATCCACCTCAAGTGCACTGAAAACGATACCATCAAGTGGTACACTAACTCAACACCCAAAGCCTTCTTGCACAAACAACAGGATCAATGAGTGACCAGTGTACGACCCCGAGCCAGTTGCAGGAGATACAGCATTAAAGGATAAAGATTTACCGGGCCGTTGCAAAACGGCTCGGTCTCGGCCGTACCGTACACTGGCCGTACAGTAATTTACGGCCGGCAGCTATGGCTTCGCAACAAAACAGCAACCCTACCCAGCAGGGTGTTGCACCGGCCGACGACCACCACGAACGGATTTCGCAAGTACTCGAGTGACCCGGGAATTGTTCCCCTTTCACACACGGTTTGATCCTCGATCCACGGGCTCAACCACGACCTCGGAAACTCGGTTAGCTTGCCGGGAGGCAAGATAATGCTTGTATATTTTTCATGATTTATAGGTGCATCAAGCGTTATGAATGTTCCTTTATCGTCGACATTAGCTGCATTAACACTTCCCTCGGAGCATTCCCACTCGGCACTTAGCGGTCGGTGTTGGTGCAACTGGTTCTAGTGTGCTTGTGGCGTGTAAAAGGCACCTAGACCTAGCACGGACAGACAGACGAGTGGACAAATCCAAATTCACCACCAACGCCACCGCCGGCTCAGTCACAAACGCTCACTGTGTCTCCGGTGACTTATTCCCAGATGAAAATGCTTCTCCCGGTGGACGAATTATGGGGGTACGAAATGAAACTTTGAATAACAACAAACGCAATCATAAGTTTTGTCTCTTTTGCGTGTGTGGTAGAACAACACCGGAAGGAACTGATTTTCGTGACATGGCCACGGGATAGCACGAGATATGTGTCTGTGTGTGTGTGTGTTTGGAGTAGTTTGTTCTCATTTTTATTGCACACCATGCACCATGTATTTTGAATCTTCGTTTGGAAATTCTCAACCCCGCTTCGGTCGGACATCGTCGCCAAAACCTACCAAGCTGATCGTCCATCCTCGATGGAGGCGCACGGTGCGCCATAACTTAGAGTTTCCGCTTGTTCACAGTTGCGCTTGTTTCGAAAGTTCCGCGCTGTGTTTGCAAACTGCTTCCGACGTGTGTCCGCTGTTGAAAACGGAACAACAGTGCCCCGTATTCTTTCGTTGATGTTCGCTCGTACCTTGCTCTAGAGAAGAAGCCGGTTATCTATGTGTGTATGTGTGTGTGTGGTAGTGCGATAGTAGACAGCGTTTTTTCGCCTGTGGCCAATCCGCAAGGGCAGCCGTAAGCGTTTGTTTATTCTTTAGAAAACTTTGGAAAACATCCGCCCAACCAACCTGTCGGTGTCGGGGCAGGAATCGCACCGACTGTGACCGGACCCGGTAGACGGAAGCACTCACCCAGTGGCCAATTCAGCCTAACTAGTTTCTGCGTGTTGGCGAACAAGTGGGAGATTGGGCAGCTTATCCCAAGTTGGCAGTCCCCTTTCACACACGGTTTGATCCTCGATCCACGGGCTCAACCACGACCTCGGAAACTCGGTTAGCTTGCCGGGAGAGCGTTGAATTTCTTGCCTTCATTCATTGTGCTTCTCTAGCAGCCATCTTCGGCCACCGCAAGGCGGCCCTTCAAGAGACGTGAACATCCGAAAGGACGTTGGCAAAGCAGAAATGTTCATCCGCAGGAAAGCGAACACGAAGGGCAGGAAGCGAAGGAAAAAGTTTGCCACTTTTCATTTTCGCCGATGCGTTGCGAACGTAGATTTGTTAGAAATTAACTTGTCAGGGATTGTGTTCCGCCAGGAGTTTGCACTTCGCCATTCCGGGCCTGCGCTTCTCCACCCCGCCAACCGAAGGCTTGCCAAGCGTGAAGCGTCTTTGCGCAAACTGAAATGTAGCGAAGGCATTCTTCCCCATGTGGCGTAAGCGTTTCCATTGTGAAGTGCGTGGATGTTGTACAACGTGCAGCTGGGTGTATCGGTGAGGCAGGTGTGCGTTGGCGTTGGTTTTATTTGGATAGTTATCAAAGTCGTTCCAAAAGTGGGTTCCAAATTATGCTGATGATTGTGTTTCATAAAGCATGATCAGTCTGGTGTAACGATTTGTTTTTCACACTTGAAACATGTCTGACTTTGCAAGGGACACATGGTGCGGTGGTGGTGTTTGAATGTGCATGATTACAATCGATGTATGGATACGGTTGTGGGATCATCAAAAACCGTACTTCTATGTTTTCAGATAATTACACAATTAATTATTTATCTGCTTTATCACTGTTGTTGTACTTTATAATTATTCTCAAGTATGGAAAATTAACAACGAATTCTCAAAAGAGATGTAGATACGAAAACTCTAAATGATTTAAATTTGAAGTCATATCAAAATTTTCCGATTATGTTAAAATTTTTCATAGAATGACGGTTTTTTTAATTGGAATTATTAACTGTTCATATTTTTATGAACTATATAGCGATATTTTTAAACTATTTCTATGATTTTATAAGTAAAATTTTATAAGTAAAGTAAAATTCCTCGATTAATGTAACTTTTTTCGAGTTGTTTCCAGGTTATTTAATAAGAGTTCTAGTTAATATTAACTAGTCAATTATTCCCTAGAATGATGACTGTCAATACGTTGTGAAATTGCTTGAAGAATTGTTGTTGAAGACACTTCAATTCAGGTGAACAATGGAACGACTCATGTTGGATATTCTTGGCAAGCTCTGGGAGTTGAATTAAGATTTCCGTTAACCTAAGCAACAGTCAAACATTTAGTCATAATTCTATCTTTGTCCAAACTATGCTTCGGTGACTAGTCTGTTATTGAATTATTTAATTCTTGAAACTGTATTGAATCTTTTCAGGAACAGAAGTTCCTCTTAATTGGTACAAATACCTAGAGAAGTTTTGACATATCTGTATCTGTTAAGTGAGTCCTGTGTGTTGGTAAGCGGTCCGATGGAGAGTTTATTCCTGTTTGTTTTTTAGCAACTGATGCTCTCGACTTTGCCATGGTCCTCGTAGTCCCTAGCCGATTACAAACGTTTGTTTTACCTCGCATGTCGTCTCTCAAGGATTCATGGAGGTAGTTCGTCTGTTTTAGTGTCTCTCCTTTTATTTGATTCCTCTCCCCTTATGGCATCTCTCCTCTAATATCTGATTATCTAACTAAGGCCTTAATTACCTTCAATAAAATATCCAAAAATAGCAACACGTCCAGGTTGTTCTTATGAATCAAGACAAATAGCCAGAATTTCATATCTTAGACAGAATTCTGTTGAATAATTTGTTATACTTCATTGATTTTCTCCTGATCAGTTTTTATACATAGACGATGTTGTTTAACGCTCTGTTCAATAATTTTTTTCACCATAATTCAGTAATTCAATTGATTTGAGCACCAAAATAGCCCAGCAGAACTTTTTCGTATTTCAACTAAAATAAAAGTAATTACAGCAACTAATGCCATTTTAAATCACCTTTTACGTACGGATAAAAAACCAAAATGAACAGCTCTGTTAAGAAATTGCTTCGCAAAATTCTATTCACAACTATACACCGTTGAGGGTAGTTATAAATAATAAAAATAAAACCCCGAAAAAGGCCGATTTAAGATCGAAATGCAACTTCTGTCTTATACGTTTCCAATCAATTTTGACAATCGTCTACTTGAAACGGTTTGTAATTAATTTGAAGTAAGGATAAGGTAACTATTATTACGTAAATGATAGCATAGAAAAAAGATTCAATGAGTGCAAACGGGGAAAGTGGTCAGTCAAGATAAGGGATAAAGGATTTTTAATGTTTGATTCATTATATCAAACAAACAAAAACTTGAAAAGCAGAAGTATTGTAAAAAAAAACAATGCGAAAGTAAGTAAATTTGGAAAAGCGCCTACAGAAAGTGCTGTTGAAAATGCAGAAAGTGGCTACAGTTATGAAACTGTGTTAGTTTAATACCATTTAGCTATGTCAGTAGTCTTCTTTATCGTCACTAAACTAACTGATTTTGAGTGCAAATATAGGATCTTTGCAGAAATTGTAATTCGTGCTTAAAAAGTACAATAATTTCAAAGCTAATACCAAATCATAGAGTTTCTTTGCTTCGAGGATCACAAAAACAGAAAATTTCCAGCCTCATTATTTGGTAAGATTATTTTTCATAATTTGTTGGAACATAATCCAGGCATCAAAATTCAAATTAAACCGAAATAGTCATACCGCAACTAGCGATAGGTGAAGCAGCAACAACAAAAAACCTCTAAGGTCAAAATATTTGGGAAAGGAAAAAAGAAAATCCCGGATGATACTGTTACTCCTCAGCAAATATCTTAAGCGGGACAGTTCTTATTGGATTAGAGCTGTCCAGTGGAAGATTATATTTTTCCCAGCGCTATGAATACGTTCTCATGCATACGTACACACCCACCAGCACACACGTCTCTTCTGGAACGTGTATAACGAAAAGCAGAGCCAAATCTCCTCATTTCCTTAGCATCAACAACGCAAAAAAACGACATGGAAATGGAAAGGAAACTAGTCCTGAGAACCTAAGCAAATAGGGAAATCTGCTTGTTGGTTGAATTTTCCGCCCTCCAAGAATCCACTACAAGCAACGTTCTAGTGACCCTTGGATGGGTCTGTCAAAATCACAAAGCACACACACACACACACACTCGAGCACACTCGAGTCGGAACGTGTGGAACGTGAGTAAACAAGCGGGGAAAACGGCAGGACGCCCGGTCGGTTGGTTGAGGTTGGCAAAAGTTGACCGTACCGCAATCTCCGTACGATAATCCTTCATTAGAATGGGTGAACCACCTCTCGAAAACATTTCAAACTCGTTAACAGGTCAATTTTCTCAATAATCTCTCTCCCCTCGGCCTGGGTGTAAAACCGGGTCAGCTTCAGCTCAACTCGGTTCCGTTCCGATCCGTTTAATGGTGCTGGATCGTCTGATTCCCATCAGCATCCTTTAAATACCGGGGAGGAACGGTCTGGAATATTCAATTATTTTATTATGATAGCATTTTTGCGGCTTTGTTGTTTAGCCCGAGACATTGCGTTGGTGGTGATGGTGGTGGTGCATGGGTGTGGGCGGTAATGAACAGAATAGAGGAACTGTCACTTTGAACAACAAGAGTAAAAGCAGCACAACACGATTGCTGTTGCTCTTTGTTGCTGCTAAGCCGAGCAACGGCCGACAAAAAAGGACGCTGCGGTGGTTGTTGCTCCTTTGACGTGGGTGTCTTCGGCCGAGCGGTTCCGTACTTTGCGTTATAAATTTTGCTTCGGATGCGTATCCTAAAATAATTCCGGCGCATTAAAAATTAATCCTATTATCTTGTGAAATACAACAAAAACGAAACTTTGTTTCCCCATTCGCTTGGGAAACAAAGCAACTTTTTCCTTGTGGAAATGGCGCCGGTGTGCTGGTCGGTTAACGAATACACGTGGCTTAGTTATTTTGACCGGTGGGTGCTGTTTTCGAAACTTTAGATTAGTGACATGCGTTGGGCAACCCGAACTGTGATTATGGATAAATATTTCGAGGAAAACTTAACGAATCACTTAGGGTCTATAATGAAAAAGCCATTTTTTTGTATTTGTTTTGATGTTTTGCGGCTGATTTTATTCGAACCGGTATCAAAAATTTCATTCGAGCAATAAAAAAAATTTCGAATGTCTTTAGGAATAAAATATCTGTTTTGTTTATCCTTAAAATTATGTTCGGGTTAAATCTTGCAATATAGTTTAGCTCAGCATCTAAGTAAAATACTTTTTTCCTGATTTGTGGATTTCTTTTTGGTATTTTGCCCACAAATTAATAGTTTATAGAAATTAGAAAATCTCAAGAAGCAATCACTAATTAAAAATCTCGATATTTGATTCCTCTAGATGTGCATTTTACATAGTTTTATAGTGTTATGATTAGAGTTTTATCTCATTTAATCTGACAAAAAATATGCTTGTTTTGTGATGCACCTAGTGAATTAAGGGTCCAATTTGTAGGTCTCTAGTCAAACAATTCTCGTTGAGCTTACCTGCTTTGATTCAATAGCAATGACTGCTCCACTGTTTGACAGATGATGGCGTACATTTTAAAATTTTTAAGCATAAGTAATCATAGATCCTCATAGAACTTCTTGGCTCATTGTTCAACAAGGCGTTAAGGATATCGCTAATTTGAGTCCAGGCTCATTGTGGTATCCCCGGCAATGAGAAGGCAGACTCACTGGCCAAAACAGGCGCCAAAGAAGGCGCATTTTACGACCGACTGATCTCGGCCCAGGAGTTCCTTCGTTTTCCGCAGCAACTTTTCCTGTCGCGCTGGCAGAGCATGTGGGAGGCGGATGAACTCGGGCGTTTCCTTTTCATGATCTCTCCGCAAGTGTCCCTGCGGCCTTGGTTCGATGGGCTCTCTGTAGATCGTGCGTTCATACGAATGATGTCTCGATTGATGTCGAATCATTTCGCTTTGAATGCTCATCTACAGCGTATAACTCTGGCTCAGACGAAAGCGTGTGGCTGCGGTGACGGATTCCACGATGTGGATCACCTTCTGTGGTCCTGCGTGGAGTACGAAACCGCTAGACCCTCCTTGATGAGCGCAGTCGAGCGCATCGGCAGACAAACGGGTACAGAGATCAGAGAGGTGCTGGCTACCAGGGATCTCCCTTACATGAGGCTCATCTTTCGATTTGCCAGAGACATCGGTCTTATCCTGTGACTCCTCTTCCCCATTATCCTACCTCTCCTTATGCCATTCTTTTTGTTAAATGTCGTGTTATCTTAGCCTTACGTGTTTTTTTGTATAAGATACGGGTGATCTGTTGACATAGCAATGGCATCCGCGCGCAATGTCGACACTGTTGTATAAAGGAGACAGGCTTGTTTGGCTGTGACAGTGTTCTCCATACCATTTCAGCAGAGACAGGACGGGTTTGGCCATGTTAGCTATTGGTTTTGGAGTGATCGGCGGGTTAAGTCTCGAGAGTAGTGGAGTCGCTCTTGCTGCTCCGAGATGAGACTCGCCGATCATTTTTGAATTCAACGCTTGCATGGTTGAGCTGGGACTGTCTCTGCTGAGCTGCTTGTTGGTCACTGGATGCAGCCTTATAATCGTTTGTTCTGTCTTTTTCGTTTTTGTTCATTTTTCTTTATGTTTGCTTTGTACCAGTCCAGATCACTCCAATTAGGACCACTGGACTTAGACCAATCCCGTATCACGGAAGCCAAAGAACCAGCCCACCAACACCAAACAATAGAAACTGAGATTGAACCGGATCAAAAACGAATACGCTACAAATCAACCTAACAACAACAAAAACAATAGACCTGGACTACAACCCCCATCACTCTTCCACAACCGAGCATTATAATTCATCACAAATGGTGGTGACAATACGGCGTTAAGTCGTAATTATGGGAAAATAAATAAATAAAATAAATAAATAATCATAGATCCCGTTGTTAGAATTTTTGAAAGATATATAATAGGAATTAGCAAGGATTTATGAAGGAGGTAAGGAGGATAAATTTGAAATAATAAACTCAAACCATTTTTAAAAACTAACGAGCTGTCCCATTACCGGTGATAGTCGGCAAAGTTTTCCATTGGTCCCTTTTTATTTCTCAGGTTCGATAACCACCAAGAGTTACAACGTGCATGATGCTCGCTCATCTTCTAATGCGTTACAATATTCCCTATCCAATCGTGTCCATGTTATCCTTCCTAATGTTCCCAATGAATTAATTTAAAGCAGGTCCACCGTTCCTTTAAGATTCTATTTGCGGTCGCATAAACCCACGGCAAACACCACCTCGAGCATAATCAATAGCGATTGGGCCCGTCAGGCAGGCCCACACAGATGCCCACACGCACCGGAACAAAACCCTTCATCATCCTAATGATATTCGTGCGCTTAACATCTTCATCGGCCAATTCAAACACTCTGCTAGTAGATAAACATAAGCTCCGCAACATATCGCACGGACGTAAATAAACAAAACTGTTATCGCACATTCTTCGTTTGCCGCACATGTTCGCCGATGCTTCCGTTCGCTCGCCAGACCCATTATCATAAGGCATCGTTTGCTGGTGGCAAGATATTCCACTTCCCAGCGTAGCAGCTGCAAACAGGTCCTGCTCGGTTCGCATTCGGCTACAAACACACACGCACCTTCATCCGGTCTGAATGTTTAGATCAAACTGCCAAACACGCCGATCATCTTGTTAACGGATGATGCTGGATGTCAGTCTTGGGGCAACGGACGGGTTTCCGACGGCCCATTCATACCAACCGGCGCCCCAAAAACCCTTACGAAAACGCTCCAGTCCAGTCTAGACACGGTTCCGTTACCCGATGCTTATCGGGTTTCCCATAGCTTCTGAGCAACTGCTCAAGTGGTAAGGGTGACTAGCAGTAGCCAAGGCGTGGTTGTGTGTGTGTGTGTGTGTGTGTGTGTGTGTGGTGGCCCCCAATTTCCTTCCAACCGGGTCGGACGGATTCTGCGTACGGGTGGATGATGAGATGCACGATTAATAATGAATTGTGGGTTGAAAATGGAGAGCCCGAACGATTGAAGTTGCTTAACTTCAACGAGCCCCACTAATGACAGCGATCATCTTTGTTGTGGCCTGGGCGCTTGCCACCGATCGGAACAGTTCGGCACTCATAATTAACCGATGATTTATCTGTACCTAAATACGTGTCATTAATCAATCGAATAAAGCGCGCTCAAACAGCTATCCAGTCGTTGGTCGGTGTGTGGCACTTTGTGGTCAAGTTTTGGTGAAGCTCGCGGAATCAAGTCATTCGTCTTTTGGATTGCCTTGCTCAACAAAAGGATGGTTGAAGAAGTTCAGTTGCTCCGTTTGTCGACAAAAAAACGAAAGCACCGCAACCAATGAGACCAGGGTACTCTTGTAAATCGATAGCCTTAACCAACCTGACCTAAGCCTGACTGTTGACGAATGGATGGAAAGCTGAACTAGTAATCAGCAGCAGCAGCAGTATCAAGCCCTCACCGGGCCACCGTCATCAAGAAAGGAACTTTGCGCGTTGGTTGACCACATGGTGCGTCGAGTGCACCAGCCAAGTTACTCCCATTTGTCGAACTGACCACGAAGGTTGGCTGCAAGGGCTCTTTTGTCGACCCCGAAATATCCATCCAATTCGACCCAGACTCATTTATGGTCAACAAAAGTGTCACGTAAAAATAATTAGCTACATTTGTTTCCCTCCTTCCCCCCCGACCCGCTCGCACCCCATCATCCCATTCAGTGTAAGCGGAACTAACAAGCCCACCTTTCCTAAAAATAAACCAACCCATTTGGACCTCCATAAACTTATACACAAACCCACGTACACAAAATATGTAGCAATCGCTCACGACCGCCGACGGGTTGAATTTGGACGAGGACTAAAGAAACAATAAAATGCATGATTGCAATATTTATTACACATCACGGATTAATATCCCTGCGGTTACACGTAACCAGTGTGCACAGATGACGCCGCGCACACACGAGCAATCGCAGTTTTCTGTTCGTTACACCAGTACGCACGCACGCAAAGGCTCCGGTTTGTTTCGAGTAGGATTGGGGATGACGATTTTTCATATCCTTTTTATCTGAGATTATTAATTCATGCTTTTTTATGCTTTATTTTCGACGCTGCCGTGATGGAAAGTCAGCACAAACCTCAAACATGGAATATTCATTGAAAACGGGGTTTTTGTTTTGGTTCGCTCACCAAATCCTTGATGCGATTGATGTCAGGTGATTCAATTTGGAGAGCAGTTTTTTGTTCTTCAGCTGCATCTTTTATTTTATTTGTGAAGAAATGTCAACGATTTTGGTATGTACCCTGTGGTAATGTTACTATTTTTCTTTAAAATCGTGCGTGCTTAATAAAAATGATGTTGAAACTAGCTGGCTGGACTGTAGAAACTGTTCTAAAGAATACGTGTTAGTATACGCTTTAACGATGGTGTACGATTGTTTTTTATATCGTCGTTATATGATTACTACTTCCAATTATTTTGTTTTATCTTAGTACGATTGATGTCTTCATTAATTTAAATTTTTAGTCATTTACGGGGTAATAAATGGTGATGTATACGATAACGGCGCCGGTCTTCACACGGCAGGACCGGGGTTTGAATCCCGGCGGACCGCCTCCCCGTACGCAGGACTGACTATCCAGCTACGGGTAAAACTAAGTCACAGAGAGCTAGCAATAGCAGGCCAAGACCACACGAGGTTTTAGTGCCAAGGAAGAAGAAGATGAAATGTTAAATAATATTAATGCATAATACTCTAATAAAATTCGGCTAAAAGATTATGCTGAAAAGATGTCTTATTGTTTTCTCAAACATTTCTGCTTTGTCCCACAGAGCTTTGATGATCTCCTCTTTATTTTTCGTTACGTCGAAAATTTTTAAATCTGATTTTCTAATCTTTCAAGGGCCGGGACGGCCCGGTGGTAGATGCGACAGCGGCGCCAGTCTTCACATGGCAGAACCGGGGTTCAAGTCTAATCTGGGCCGTTCCCCCATAGTGAGGACTGACGATGCAACTATGCGGTAACAATAAGTCTAGTAAGCCAAAACTGGCAGGCATGACCTAAGAGGTCGTTAGGCTAAGTAAGAAGAAGAATCTTTCAAAGTGAGTAGTAGTTTGTTCAATAGCTCTTTAGCATTTGCGAGAGTTTCAGACCTTTTGAAATATTCACCAGAAGATTCATATGGGTTTTATGTGAAGTTTTCAGTAATTTTATGCGAGTGTTTTTCATGAACTCCAGCGAGTGCTCCTTCCAGGCTCAAGCTGTGTTCATCGCGAGTCTGCTTCTTGGTGTTTCCGATGCGCCGTCCCTTCTATCTGATATTCCACTTTATGTTCCTACACGTTCCCTTCGTTCTCGTCCTCCCCTAACGATTCCTCCGCGTCGCACAGCTTCTTCTATTGCTCCTTAACTATCTGTTTCCTTTAACTATGTGCTCTTTTATTTTCTGTTCCTTTTCTCCTCTTTCTGTTTCTGTCGTTGGGTCCTGGCTCTTTGTTTTGTACTTAAGATCCTGCAGTCTATCATAGTTTTTAGGTTTAAACTAGATTAAGTACATGATTGTATAGCCCTAGTGGCAAACAACGCTTTAAATAAATAATAATAATAAGCAACTCATTGTAATCTCGTTGCAAACTGAGTACTCCCTGCACGAATAGTAATAATGGTTATATGACCAAAATAAGATAGATTTTTAAATTCATTTTGAGTAGATATAGTTCAAAAGTTGTCCTAATCTTCAAACCAGATATTTTGGACTTACGCAATATTGCAAACCAAAGCATTTAAAAAAAATCGCTTTAAACGTATTTCAATTTTTATTTACACTATTTGCTAGAAACATTTTGCGCTTTCTCCCACCCAAACAAGTTGATGGGTGCAATTGTTTCCCAAACCAATGTGACCGGTGTTAAGTTGCCCGAACAGAACCGATTCTGTGTAGCAGAAGATGATACAATTGCAACGAGTCCAAAAGTAGTTTCCAATTCCTCCCTGATTTAGCGACCAATGTTTACCGTAAGTGTATTTTACCCGCCATCGCTTATTCCATCGCTCCACAATCGTTGCACACCGTAGCCCAAGATCTCGGGCAAGAAATAGCAAACCCATCTTCCAGATTTAATCAGTGTCAAATAAATCTTCTACCGGCAGTAGTATTCCCTGGGCAGGGAGTAGCATCTTGTTTGAAATCTATTACCTTCGATTTCGGTCCCAATGCTTACGATACGGCAACGGTTTTTCGCGAGTTCTGGAAGGGCAAAAAGCTCGAAAAAAAGCGTCGTCGAAACGTACGCGACAAAGGCAATGTGGAAGATATGGTCCTCACAATGTTCCCAGTTGGGGGCTTTTCGTCGACACGCTGGGAGTGCACAGTGGCACGGAAAAGACAAAGCTCACCTCCATTGTCCATTTTTGTGTTTGTGTGTGCGCGTGTGTGTGTAGCATGAAACAGATCAGCCCAAAGGGATGCAGCAACAAAACCGCTTTCGGTGTTGTGTTTTCAGGTTTCAATTTAAATCTAAATCAACTTTTTCCAAATGTGATCGCGTGCCCATAAATTCGTTTTCCGATGGTTTCCCAGCGGAATGCCTCGCAAGTGGATTAAATGAACAATCCACACTCAAAGTCCTAGAAATTTCTGTAAATTTTTGAAATAAATGGTATTTTTTTTTTGCCAGAATCATTATTATTACACGAGCTTCATTATTCGTTTGAACAAAAACGGAAACGAAATTAAAATGTGTGCAATACTGATCGTTTTTATTTTAATTTAACGTTTAAATTTCACGAGAAAGAAATGAAAACTATTCTAATTATTTTTTCCTTATGGTAGCTGTAAATTGGTAAGCAATGTGATTTTGAGAGGCACATTATATCATTTGAATTCCAGTAAGGAAATGTTAATTAATTACAATATTATTAACAATCGTCGTTAGATTAACATCGGGCAGTTTTGAAGAGTATTGCGGTAATTGATGGCTGTTATTATTGTTTAATTAATTTATTGCACATCATTTGCATAAGTACAACCTCTAAACCGATGTGACTCTTAATCATCGCCTTTAGATTTTTCAACATTGGCCTCACCAAAAATCGTGCTATAACAAATCGTTTTACACTAAATGCTTTTTTCCTGTCCTTTCCAAACAAAATTTGTCCTGTTCGCATGGCACATTACTTACCCATAAAAACACACACACGCGCACCAGCACCATCACCAGCGGGTCCAGCGCATATTTATCATAATTCGTATTCCCAATTCCCACGCAACCGTCCAGGGCTGCATAAATGATTCCTGATTGGTTTGGCACGCCCCGAGTAAGGGACGCGACAGATTATGGACCGACTTGTAGCAGGGGATCGGAGGGGGGGGGGGGGGGGGGCGGGGTTGAAGTGAGGGGAGTCCGGCCCTGTAAGGTTGTTAGATTTAATCTATCAAATATTTAACCGAAAAATTTGCGACAGATTACATCGCCGACCGGACGGGGACCGAACGCAATTCGCCGCCCTTTAACGACATCATCGGTCAACGAATTTTCGCTTCATGTTGTCGGACATGGTCGTTCTTGTTTTTTTTTCTATGCTCTCCTTTTGGCCTTTTCTTTCTAACACAACCGGTGTGGAGGGTTTCGTTCTTTTTTATTTCGAGACCAGAGGTCGGAACACATTGCGGCCGGTGTGTACCGGTGGTTGGAAAACGATAATTTTCTGCCATTTTCATCCCACGTTGCGTCCAATCATGGTGACCTTCCATCTTGTTCCGCGCACCAGCCACGAGACATGGTACCGCACGCGAAACACACAAGCAATTGAAGCATTTTTCTCACTCAATGTGTGTGTGTGTGTGTGTGGTTGATGCGATTCACGTCCTGAATGGAAGGCAAAAAATCGAATCCCTCTCGGCAAATTGGACGGAATTACATTGGAAAAGGATGTGGCAAACGGTTGGAACGCAGTTTACGATGAAGATTGTGGTGTGTGTATGTGTGTGTATGTGTGTGAGATAAAAAAAAACACACAGGAATCATGAAACTTTTTTTTTTTTTTTTCGTTTATTTATAGAGGCTTTGG
>KZ063946.1:20711-31464 GCA_002091835.1 Anopheles maculatus | reverse complement strand
ATAAATAACTATAAATATGTATATTACGACAAACAACACATTTTTGGCAATTACATCGCATCAAGGGCACACACACACACACATACAGTTATACATATATACAATCTGAGCTGTGTGCATGCATTATTAGTCAGGAAAATGCCTATTTGAGACTGGACTGTAATTTGAATTCTCGAACACCGAAAACGCCGTTGTTAGGTACATAAAAATTAAAATCGAAAACGAATGGAGTTGTGCACACACACACACACACAAACCAACACACTAACGAAGTTGTATTGAAACAATTAGCAAAAATAAATTGTGTGACGCGAGTGGGTAGCGATAACGCGATGAATGATAATAAATGCAACAAAATACCTTAACCGACGTGGCGTTCGCTAGTTGTTTGAGTTGTGAGAAAGAACTTTACTAAATAGGAATAGTAAAATTGGAATGGTTAGAACAAAAAAGAAACAATCCTTTTTTACCTCACAAATCAAACAAACGTGGCAGCGAGGACAACACGCACACACTCACAATTTGGGGCTATATCTTTCATCCACTGGAGCGTTCAATAGTCGGAATGCAGTGCGCAAGATTCAAGACAGTTCGATGAACCGGACAACTTTCCCACCGTTTGGCGAAATCACCTGACCCGGTACGCCCAATTTTGTCCTTCCGATGATGGCACAAATATGGTACACGTGGAAAACTGGTGGTGGAACGTCGGGTGCGTGGTGAGAGAGTGAGAGCTGGAAGCGTCGGTTGGCTGTAACAGCACAGCCAGAAGCAAGAATGTTAAAGAATACTTTGAGGTTATAGGTAGGAGAAGATTAATTGAACAATCTTTCTTTAGTAGTAAGTGATCTAATTATATTTTTACGATGTTTGTAAATTAATTTAACTGAAACAACTCACATTATGTACTTTCCGAATCTTTCATACACTTTGCCTAAGAAACGCTGCCTTTCTGTTTGGATTCGTTTGGGAAAAAACAAGCCATTGCCTTCCCCCACAACGAACCAAACCGATTCGCAAGCCGTTTTTGTGTATTTTGTTTTGCCGGGAAATTCTTCACATTCTTGACCGTTCAATAAATCCTCCGAGACATGGCTCCCATAAAAAGTTGCACTGAATACTTGCCACTTGCCAACTGGCCGGTTAACGTACGCTGGACGTGTGCAGGGAAGAAAGGAAAACAAAACAACAAAAAAAAAACGAACAAACTTAAAGTTGATTGTTAAAGAGAAAACGAGAGTAATGAAACCGTACACAGAAGCCCGAACCGAGAGGATGCTGATGAAGCCGGAAAGTATTTTATTGCTGCCAGTTATAATGCTGTGTCAAAAAAAACAGGAGCAGCTTCTGACGTATTACTGCTTCCAATTTAAACCATCGGTCATCCTTGTCACCTTTTCATTCTTTCGTATCAATACAATTGATAGCACTGTTTTGAGGCAAGATTTGTGTAGTGTGTACAATTAATTTTAGTACCTACACATCGCCGGAAGGTAAACAGTTAGCGAACGAACCAATTAACCACAGCAAGGGCTGATTAAGGAATTATGCTTAATATCAATCGAACGATACAGTGTGAGCAGCAAGCGCGAGTGCACCAGGCCATTCAGTTGGATGTAGATAATAATACTCGTACCCGTTGTCTCGTACCACCGCCGTTGTCATCATCTTCAGCTCGGTCTCGTTACCGTCTGCCAACTTATCTAACAGCACCATTAGCACGCGGTGCCAAATGATAATGGTTTGATAAAGCGGGGGCTAAGCATCTTAAGTATCATAATTAGTCCGGTAATTAAATTAAAACAACTCTTTTCACGACACACCGACCCGCGGGGGTTACCGATACGATCAACGCCGACGATCAGTGTGGTGATCAATGTTGTTAGTCGTGTTACAGGGACTGGACTGGTGCTTGATAACAATAAACGCTCCGTACAGTGAGGTAGTACCTGTATGCATGGGAATGGAAATTAACTTCAAATGTCTCACAATTAACCGCCGATAATTGAACTAATGGCACAAGAAAGAGGTTAACATCGAAAAGATTTACTATAATTAAGCTATTTGTCATATCGATGGCAAACACTTTGAACTGTGGCTTGACGTAATTGATTTGAAAAGCTGCATTAGTAAGCTTTTGGCACGGTATATTACCATTTTGTAACCTACTGTTACCCGAACCATTATCTCCCATCTAACAACGAACGGGCCACCGTAAATGTTTACTTTGATAGCACGGCACGGAAGCACGGTGGCTAGCCCAGCCAAGACTAGGCCATTGCCGACGGTCCGTGTCGTAAATCCGGTTGCGTCAGGATAGCACTTCACTTAGCTTCACAAACCATCCGGTCCGGCTCAGCGTTTGCAGTACAGACCTTGAACAGGTCCGGCTACTGGCTCTCCCCGTGGAACCGTGGAACCACTTTGCATAATGTGATGCGTTCGTGTTCCGGGCTGTTTATGCAGCTGCTCGTACCCGACCCAACCGAAGTACCGTCATCTTGTTTTTATGGGCTGCTGCATACTGTACAGAACGGCGGTCGTTGCAAAATCTTATCAGTGTCGATCGGGTGCAGGTTATAGGTTGCTGGCGCTAGAGGTGAGCAATGCGCGACATCATAACTTTGTTTGATGTAAGGTAACACAAAACGTGTCTTCACATAAGACCTGTGTGAACTGTTTGGAACCCTGCGACACCACGAAGACCGCAAAAGTCGCAAACGTTTAACCCATTTTTTTTAACATCCCGGTGGCCAAGGACGTTCGTGAATGGGCAGACGATATGTTTTAGTGTTTCTTATCGAACAGCTTGAAAAGCATACCGTTCGGTGTAATGTAACAATCGAAGCGAATATAAGCAAAGCGTACCTACCCAGTTAGCTCCACTCGCGTTCGTTCGGTGACTTGGTTTGCTGAAAGGTTCGTCGCTTCTCGTTGAAGTCTTTCGTGTCGGAATGGTACATCCGGAGAGATTGCTGCTGCTTGCGCTGGTTTTATCGGTCGCGTCCAGCCGTTGGTCGCCTGTAGCCGCCTTTGACGACTTTTTGGTGAGTTACACGCCATAGCACGCAAATGGGTGTAATGGGTTACATTGTTTTTTTTTTCTCTTCCCACAAAGGATGATTTTTTTTCGATATTCTTCGATTCGGATTCGGAAAGCGATTCATCCGAACCGATTCAGGTTAATGGGAAAAACGCGACCATTAATGTAGCGTGCGACAACTGTACGCTCACCATAAATTGTCCGAATTGCAGCAGTATGATGGCTGGTGGTACGATGATGACGGTAACGCCAGCGCCTGCATCACCGGCACCGAACGGAGCTGATACATCGGTTCCTCAGGTGACAGTTGCACCCACCGCTTCTCCGGGGTCACCAGCAGCAAACAAAACTGATACAGCTACTACTGCTGCTGCTGCTGCTGATAGTACTGCCGCGGTCGTTACTGCCCCTGGCAATGGGGACGTTACTCCACCAGACTTGAATTTTCCCATGACTGAGGCACCTGTTGTACCTGGTGGAACTTTTTAAAGTTATCTTTGATTATCAACAAGACAAGATCCTGTTTAGTTAGATGTTCTATAACCACACAGAACTATGATTGAAATATTTTTTAAACCGCTTCTTCTTCGCTATTCTCTGGTAGTACGGGATAGGGCGTACGAGTTACGTGACCGGATGCAAGGTTAATTTTCCTATATGATAAGAAAAATTGTAGTCTTGCTTATTAAATGACTAATAAAACCACAACCTGTCAAGGCCACAAAGTATTGAAAAACGATCCAAAAAGAGCACTCCCTCTCGACCGGTAGTACAGAATCAATTAGCATTGCTGTTAAACATGTCGCTCAAAGCGCAAACTTATTTTTGCTGTTCAATTAATAGCGTTAGATTCTTCGCCACACATTAACCCCGCGTGAGTGCGTTACTTTGTGTGCTTGCCGATAGCGAGCATACGTTACGCGTGGGATGAAACAAGCATTTGGAACAAGCTTGTTAAAAAGAAAACATTAAACCGAACGAATGATTGAGTAGTACAGATGCATGGTCAACCGGTACACATACGCGTAAGGCGTCTCTCTGCACGAAGTCTTGTTGCTTCTAACCCGTAATTAGGTTCGAAACCTAAGACAGCTGTCTTGAAGCCGTGTTATGCTCACTCACTCGCTTGCATACATTGAGAATTGACCATTTTCGTTAAAGTTCTATCAAGCGTATGCCTAACTGGAGGCCTCATTCTGGAGGCACTTTGTTTTTAGTACAATTTTTATCTCACTGCTTCATAAAAATCATGCTTACCATCACACTACTATCAAGCGCCGGCAGTCCAGCAAGGTACAGCACACATTGCAAGCACGCAAAATGAAAAAAAAAACAACCACACACTCACTAATAACACTCATTATTTGTTGCCACAACGCGGCCGAGCTAGCCGAGCTGCTGCATGTCCCATTAATGGTGGCAGTTTGGGTTTTTTTTATGAGCACGGCAGTGATTAAGATGTAAAGGAATCTTGGCAACCGATTGGCAATTTTGATGATGCCAGTTTAACCCAGGCAAACGTGCGTTTCTATCTAATCTTAAGCGCCCGAGAGCGCCAATTGTACATTAGCGCCAACTTACACGATGACTATCTTGGCTGCAACCGCCGCACACGCCACTCCCGCCCACATTAATCACCCGTCCATCAGGTAAAGATAAAGCTATTGGCATCCACCAGCAAAACGTGGGCCCCGTGCCCGATTGGTCGGCCTCCTCTTAACCCTTGTCGAACGTTCGGCGCTAGCAAAGTGCCGACATGGAATGCGACGATTACACACCTTCGTACGACATGGGAAGCCAAAGGAAATGGGACTGCGGCAAGCATTGCCGCCCGCCGGAAAACCGCGAACGCGCGCAAGTGTAGCAAACAAACAAAAAAACCCACCCCAACCAACTGCTATTGCGGCTAACGGCACAAGCCTTGCAGAGGGGTTTGCTGTGAAGACAGCGTACGGCTCGAGAGAGAGGACAGGACCTGCAGCAAACAACAGTCAAAGCTGCCGAAGCGAGAACAACACAACAACAACAAAAACTCGTCAGCCTTCTCATCATATCAGAAATGCCAAGACACATAAAATGTGACGTTAAACGCAATTGCAATCGCCCAGCGATCGGTTTGTAACGTTTTTTCGTACTGTAGGTTTGTTCCAGTCGAGAGAAGAACAAAAAAAGTTGTTCCAAAGACACCTTACACGCAAAGGGGCAGAAAATGGGGTCCAGTGAGTTCATTAGGTAGTGGGCTATAGGATCTTTGTTCTGTGCATAAGACTTTTTTTCATATTTATCACAAAACATTCCACAGATCGGCAACACTATACCAAACCCCGAAGAAGATCCGTGTAAGATCTTAATATCCGATCGCTGCTAGAACTTCCCGAAGGCTCTCCCGAGTCTCCCGGGTCTCCCGGTTAGGTTCGCCGGTGATAAATGTGCTGCTTGCATGTCAATCGTTTGCAGAAAAACCACCATTTGCAGCTGGAAGTTTGCGGTTGCTTTATGGTGCGGTCACGTTCCAATCCAATCCGGTCCAGGCCGGGTGATCATCCCCGTCTTCCGACAGCCACAGCTTATGGGTGACGCGCGTGAGAATGCGAATGTATGTCTTTATCGTGCATTACAAATTAACAGAGTTTATCAATTAAAGCCTCGTTAGCAGCAGGATGGTGTTTGTTAGGCAAATGACATACGTTTTGTTTCCCCGCTGCGATTCTGTTCCGGCCTTTAGGTAATGTGATCCGGGCTCCAAGCTCATCTGAAGCCGCCCCAAGCTGATATGCTTGTAAGCGTCCCGATCCGCAGCACTAACGATCAACCACAACTTTGCCATTGCCCTGGTTGGTGGTGGCCCTGGTGGTGTGTGTCTTCGGCATCAATCCAAGCCACCGGATCGAACTGCCCATGATCATACGTCATCTTTCTGCAGAAGAAAAAGAAGCTCCAAACAGCTTACTAGCATAAAAATCCGGTATCTTTAGCGCTTGCACTCTCGTGCCATTAATCGTGCGCCAGCACGGTGTGCTTTTTTTGCATACGAAGCATACGATCGCCACTACACGCTTGTGTGGCTGGGCACGGCACTCTCGTATCGTATCGGTATGCCCTCCGGGGGCGTTCGATGTAGTTATGTAAATGTCCCCATGGGCAAATTACAACGTGATCCCATTAATTGCGGTAATGGAGATTGGGTTTCGTGAAATGATAACTTAATTAAATGCTAACCGGTTCGTTTCACTTGCTGCGGTACACTCTGCTGCAGGCGCATCCCTTCCCAGGGGACCTTGAATTGTGCAAGAATGCTCAACTCAATTTTGGGCTGCTCACTGCAACACTGTTGCCGTGGGAAACCTTAGATGTTTTGTGCTGATCGTGTGGTGATCTACAGTAGCTTCCTCAGCATATCTGACCAACTGCTGTGTGGTGTTACGACGGTGAACATCCCATTCGTTCCGCGAAACAAATGGTAGTATTTTTCGTGCTGTAGCAATAGCAGGGAACAGCCAATCAACGCCCATCACTTTTCGCTCAGTAATGCGGGCTGTCGGTTGTTTGACTGCAGTCGTAAACTACGGCAACCCTGAGGAAGCGACGCTTTAACGTATATAAACCTATGCAAACGATTCTAGTTTGAAGTCACTTCATCTGCGCACAATAGCTGCAAACCATTCCTTGTGATGAGCACAAGTCTGGCCCCGTTAACACTAGCTGTAATCTGGTTAGGAATGTCCTTTGCTTCAATTTCCACTGCAGTGAGCTGGTTTAATGTGGCGCTCGGTTGGAAGGTAGGTTAGTCAAGTGTAATGCACTTTGTGTTTATCAATGTTCACCGATCTTCGTTCGTCTATCCTTGGCGCAGTTCAGCTGGCGGCTTTTACTCGATGTGATGGTGCACAAGGAACTGAACGCACAGTTCAATAGTAGCTCGACGGGACAGGACACAAATGGTACGGAGAAAGTATCTCTGTTGGGTTTGATGCTGAAGCTTGACGGTGGCCAAGTGCAGCAAGAGAAACAATAGGTATATTAAACTATATTGCTTGGAATAAAACCATCAAATATTTCAAGAATCCTCAAGAAGCGAGTTTAAGAATACTTTAGGTGCTCAGGTCTCGCAAAATCTTGATCATGCTTTGTGATGGCAATCTCTGAGGATGACATTTAGAACGTTTTGGGGTTCAGCCACAACAAGAACTCTTACATGAACACTTCTTGTCGTCGTAGATGTGTAATTTGTCCTACGATGCCCGTTGGTCGACGAGGCGCTTCAGACTCCGAACTCTTGTTGAAGACAAAGTCTCTTGAACGACTCTCTTAGATGGTAGAAGAAATTTGGTCGATGTACTCTTTGGTAAATGAAGCCTTGTTTAACTATGAGGACTCTTGATAGATGACTTCCCTTGGAACTCCAGATCTGTTAAGAGGTAAGGCTTAGTAGACGAGTCTCACGGTAAATGAGATCCCTTAGAAACCTCTAGGACGATAACTATCCTTAAATAAGGAGGTCTTCTGGGAGATAAGGTTTAAGATCTGAGCATCAAGCCTTCTTGGACGAGAAGGCTTCAGAGAGACTTCCACTTAATCTACTGCACGCCTATTGCAGAAGTGAGTAGGTCGCATTCCCTAGGTACTTTATATCGAAACACTGAAATTGAAAATAGAATATTGATATTTATATAACTGTTATGTAATGTTTCTGATAGCATTACGACTGTACTAGTTTAGGTACAGCAATTTTCTATAGATAAATTTACAGAAAAGTATAATTAAGAAAAATTGACTCCAAAACAAAAAATCGAATTAAAGAAAGATTGTTCCAAACGATGCACATCGCTTGCCCACGATGTACACACGTCAGAGAAATATGCACATAAACGCATCAGTTCGCATCCCTTCTCCCCCCTCCTACCTGCTCGTTTCTACGCAGCCCATAAAAAAGCATGCCGTGTGGATGCTGCCCTGGCCGGCTCCAATCCGAATGCCTCATCATCTCGCCGGTTCGCTTCCTGGAAATCAAACCGGGGAGGGCGCTGGCTGTGATTGCATGCAAATTTGCCGATCGGTGCATAAATGCATGGCATGGCCCCCTTGCGCTTTGTTTTATTGTTTTGTTTTGTTTTTTGATGGTGCATCCCCGACGCCGGCCGCCGCTCGGTGATGTTCTGCTGCTTGATCTGATCTTCGGCTTCGCCTTTTCTCTTTTCTCGGTCGCGCCTTTTCACAAACTTTTCCTGTCCTTTCCAAACTTACGCTCTCGCTCTCTCACACACGCCGCTCGCAGCCTGCTTTGCATTATAAAAAAAAGCAAAACAAAACATCTCTTTAGCCGAAACACTGGCTCCGGTTGCGATGGCTTTTGAGTTATGCTTGAAGTTACTGCGATCGCGTTACTGTGCAGATTGCTTTTTTTTCATGTGTTTTATTAGCTCTACTCGTGTGAGTGTGTGTGTGTCTGAAAGGTGTTTTTGTTTCTTTCAAATTTGGCGTTTGGTTCGGTCTTTTCGGCCGCGGTGCCACCCCATGCGCATGAGCCACACGCTCCTGATCCTTCTTCGTGATGCTCCCGGTTGTGTCACAATCGATTCTGCCGAAAGGTAAATCTTTCGCAACCGTGGCGTTGGCGTTGGTTGCGCTATAACGTGCCGAAAATGGCCGGAATGGTATGTAACACGTCGTACGGGAACACTTTACGCCGTGTTTCGAGTCCTCCCGGAATGTCGGTCTGATTTCAAATGTGCGGCGGCGCCTTCACCAGCCCAAAGTTTTCACTCAACCGAGGCCGATTGTGGTTTTATGTTGGGCGCTTTTTCTTCTTTTCCGCACCATTTTACGCTTGCTCTCATTATTTGGGGGCGCATTGTGTCTGATGTATTGGGGCACGGTGGCGATCGATCGGAGGGCAACAGAAATGCATGATACGTGTTTTTTATTGCCTTGGATGTGCGAGGAACGAGTATTGGAAACACACATACACTAAGAACTAAAGGAAATCTTAAGGTTGTTTTCACAGAATTCTTGTTTCGCTTTTAAAAAGAAAAAAATGTGCGCAAATTGAGTTGCAAAAAATAATCAAATTCAAACAACATGTGTAAACCATTTTTAAATAATTCTTTTAAATTGTATATATAATTCATAATCCATGCCTGTTTTGCAACGAAAAGGAGAAACCTCGTAAACATCACCCTCTAGGGTTTGGATTCCGGCCAGCCACTTTACATCACACCGGCCACCACAGCACTGAGGGTTTGGCTTCATCTGGCTTCCTCTGGATGCCGTCAAACGCTAACCACACTCAACCGTACATCGGTCGTACATCGTCAACGAGCCATTGTGCGCTCGTGCGCCCGTTCGATCGTTATTTTAGCCCAAACAAAACAAAAAAAAACCCACAATACGGAAAGGCAACGAAAAAACACAAAAAAAAACCAAAGAAAGGTAATCACACCGGCAGGACCTTCCGTCCATGCTCCGTTCGCCATGCTGTTTGGCGTGTAACATTTCATCGCGCAAAAACGAAACACCGCAAATGAACAAGTGCTTAAGATATCGCCCTTTCGGCGCCGCCCGGCACGGTTGAGGTGATGTCAATGTTCCGTTAAATTTCCCCTTTTTTTGCCAAGATTACACATTTGCAATACGATAACTATCGTTCCACGCCGAGCGTCCGTGTGTGTGTGTGTATATGTTCCCTCGGGGACAGGACGCTGCGATAAGACCGAAAGGATTAAAACAAAACCAAGACAACAACCAAAAGTCTCTTTCTACCGGAGAACTCGAAACTGCACCGAAACCGCACCGATGTTTGCTTTTTTTTTGTCTTTAAGGCAGCAACAACCGGACAAAAAAAAGGCTTGTTAAAGGACTGGATAGGCTCTTGTTTTCTTCTCTTCGTTAAAAGAAAAAAATATACAACGCTTTGCCCTCGTTCTTGTTGCAGCCCGGTTCGAAGCTGCTACAGTGAGGCACGGAGTGTGACAAAACACGTTTACGGATCGATTTTGACAGCTATCCGATATGTCCGACATTCTGGTGCAGCATCGGAACGCGTCAAAGGAGATGCGGTGGGTTAGTCGGGGGGTTTGAGGTGCCAGGTGCGGAACTTAAAAGCGGCCTGGAAGAGAAGGAAAACTTTGCCTTTTTGTGCTTGCTTTGGTACGATTTGCCAATGAACCCCGGGGTGGCTAGGTCAGGTTATCATTTGGGAAGATATGCATATAAGATAGTGCTGACAAGTGATCGTTGGTTTTAAATCGTTGGCGTCGTAGGTTATACGAGAGTCCTAATTGAAATCGCGGAGATATATGTTTAATGATGAAATACGTTAACTTTAACACCTTTCTAATGCGATTGCGTTAAATTATTCAAAGCACAACTATTTCTGCGTAGCGGATAAAACGAACCACTAAACCAGAGACTAAGATTGCAACCAATCACGAAACCGTACAATTTCGGAATCTAAACACGGACCTCCTCCTCCTCTTAGCGCCACCTTCCGCCTGCTCGAAATATCCATGGGAATGTTGCGTCCTCAAGACGTTATCTTGTCCAAATCGAAAGAAAAAGCCCCGCTTTCGATACACGCTGGGTGGGCGGCTGTGAATTAGGTTGATAAAAAACAACACCATACCCGAGAATACCCGAGAGAGAGAGAGAGATAGGGCGAGAGTAGAGAAGGAAACAAATTAAAGCAAACCACCAGCACCGGACAGCCGCTTA
>LULA01015497.1:0-31479 GCA_002091835.1 Anopheles maculatus | reverse complement strand
CCCATCCGTACACTTGACTGTCAGCGGCAGACTTGTTGAGGTTTGATCAATTCACTCGCTGCTATATCCTTCCTGACCAGCGCCATCGCGCGAAAGGGACGTTCATTTTGCGGATGGACTTTTTCTGCCCTCCTGTGCGTGTGTATGTGTGTGTGTGTGTGGAAAACTGATCCGCATTATAATGCAGCATAGTACAATAATTAACAACGGTAGCAAAAATAATTGCCACCGCAAGGCGAACTTGTGATTTTAATCAGCTTTCAGGGGGTCGCAAATGAACAAGCGAAAACAAACGCAGAATGCTGGAAATTGCATCAATTGAGCTAAAGTATGTAAAAATCTTGTGCGGCTTAATGGAAGAATATGCTTTTTTTTAATACTCTACCAATATCATTAATATTGGACGATGAAGTATGCTGATTTTAGCCAACGAATAGAGTATTAAAGTTCGTGTACAAATTGAAGAAAATAAGAATTCTTATGCTTATTTATTTAAAAACAGGAAACGTTAAGCTAGTTTAGAAAAGAATGATCAGAAAATACAGATCATTAAGTTTGATTTAGTTGCACGGTCACACCTTCTAATGACATTTCACAGACCTTTACATCAGCATTAATTATTACTTGATTTACTGGCAGACTGTGTTTAAAATTCTCTCATTTTTTTAATCTCTTTAGGTTTCATGTACAGAACATGCAGGCCTGCTGTATAATGTTGATGTGAAGTTGACTAATACCTTGAGAGAATAAAACTGATCGCCTAAGAATCTGTTGCGTAGCTCAGTCTGATAATTTATCGGATCGTTTCGATGTGATTGACTTATATAAAAGATTTGAAACTTAACTACTTAAACTTAAAATTACAAACATATGTTTAATAAAAGCTCATTACAATAGTACATTATTTACTAAGGCATTTGGCAAAACATGATCTATTCCTAATGTTCCAAAATACTCTGTGCTAAGCACATTGCCTATCTGTAGGCGTAATTTTTGAGTTTTCTAGCTTAAGATGTTGTGTATTTAATACTAAATTGGCAAAAATATGTGAAAACTTCAATCTACTACGTTGATAATATTATTTCAATAATACATTATTTACTTGTGTAGTAAACTTATACTAATGTGATTACTTCATCACACAAAAAACAAACAAATGATGACATGAACAACAAGACCAGGTATGGTATATCGTTTTAATTTTCAAACGCCCCAACAAAACCACATTTAAAATGAGTCACCCGGCTCAGAAACGGGCCGCGATAAATCACCACCAACCTATCTCATTACAGAGAAAAATTATCCTCATTTCTGGGCGTTTCAAAGCGATACGCATCACTTCAAAGCTGTTATGGCGGTAAAGGATAAAACGGACAGTTTCCGTGCTGGGCAGGCACAGACACGGTCGCGGTGTCTAAAAGTGTTGTTTATAGGTCAGCTATTTCACCGCTTAATTATAGCCCATTTGCACCGTTTTGAACACTAATTGAACATAAGCGGTTACCAGCAGCAACGGTGCGGTGAAAATCCTCCCTATCACAGCAGCCCGTTTTTTAGCTGGGCGCAGGAAAAAAACGCATTAGCTGTGTGGCGTGGTACGCATGAGATGCGAGATGCTTCCGTTTTGGTGTTTTGCTCACCCGTGTCCTTCTCGTCTAGCGATAATGCAAAGCAAAGCGGATAAGCTTTCCAAATGATCGTGGCCATTTTTTTTTCGTTGTAGTCTTTGAGCGAAATGATAAGACGGTGAGGTGAAAACAAACCTTTTTGGTACGTTTGAACGTTTAAAAGTAAAAATGGAAACGAGGAGGAAAAATAAAACAGTCAAATACAAATGCAGGAAAAGTGAAATGATTTGCTAAATGTTTGCTAAGGTTACGGTTATAGGCTGTGAGTAAAAGGTAAGATTGTACATTAGATTTTATCCAAAAAGGACGTTAGTTGCGCTTCTGCTGGACAAATAATCCCTTGGGGATAAATTAAGAAAAGGTTTTGTTAGCTTCTTTCTCACAGTTGATCGTTAGAAGACGGACGTGTAGGGTAGTGAGCATAATTTGAATCAATGAGTGATAAACAAATAGCCGAAAAAAAAATCATCAGACGATATTTGACACAATAATTTGTAAGTTAAACAATTGCTAACAGATTGGTGCTTACATCACTTATTGATCGATCTATGCTTAGCAAGAAGCAGATGAGTTGTTTGAAGTAGTACTAATGGAGAACTATGTTAGAGTAGCAAACCAAATGGTACCAAAGTATGGTGGAGGACATTGAGCTACGTCGTTTACATAAACTCAGGATTAGGAGAACTATTTGTCCGACATAAGAATAGAAATAGGTTCTCGCGATCGGTTGAGGTACATATATGGAGGGCCCTAGCAAGCTATAGGAAAATTAAGTCAAGGAAACTTAATATACTAATTATATTAAAAATACGGGACATACCGGGCCAGATAGTCTCTTGAAGAAATAGGTCACATAAGCATAGTTTGGACAAAGGTTGAACCGATAGTGAGACTTATTGTAAACAAGAGAGTGTGTTTACTATCAGTCAGAAGGACTGGTGTTTAGATTAATTGCTATTTTAATATAATGTCCAGAACTACTTAAGAATATTCACAATTAGTTGCTCCCCTGACTACCAACTTCATTGCAGTAACTTCAACAACAATTAAAGTAGACATTCCGAATATTTCTCGTATGGTTGATCTCTCATTGCAGTATCCATGGCAATGAAAAGGCAGATCAATTGGCCAAAAAGGGTGCTTTGGAAGGGTCCTTTTTCGATAGGCTTATCCTACCTCACGAGCGCATGCGTGTCCCACAGTCTCTCTGCATGGCTCGGTGGCAGAGTATGTGGTATACAGATGAGTTCGGGAGGTTTTTATATTCGATCACACCCCGAGTTAGCTTGAAGCCCTGGTTCCATGGCAGCTCTGGAGATCATGCGTTCATTCGAATGATGTCTAGACTTAGGTCTAACCATTTCGCATTGGGCGCCCATCTCCAGCGTATAGAAAAGGTCGACTCCCTGGCAGTGGCCTCGGATACCACGACATAATGCGCGGCCTGCCTTGTTCGACGCAGTTGAGGGCATTGGAAGGATGCCTGAGGTTCCTATTCGGGATTTGCTGGGAGACGAAGACGAGGCCTACCTGAGGGTAATCTTTGTTTTTTGCCGAGCGAATGGCCTCTTAGTGTGATCTCCCCTCCCTTCTCCTACTGTTCTCCTATTGTTTGTCTGTCTTTTGTATGTGTTGTACCTCGCTTGTATGAATGATGATGTATGAATGGATGAATGAAAGGAAGAGTGATTGAGTACGGTTTGTGATGGGTTTGGTACGGCACCGACCAAAGCACTCGACAGGCAGCGAGTAGCGACAAGGAGGCCGCATGTAGAGCTCCAAGCTCCAGAATCCACTCGAGTCATGGACTACGATAAAGACCCTCGCTTGAATCTGGACATCGCATACGGATTATGGAACACCTGACAACGAATCGTCCGATTACACCCGGGATATGGTGTTCTATACAGATCCCAGCTATGAACGGACCCTCGAATTAGGATGACGGAACCACTTGCAGCATAACAACCGAGCACACCCGGGATAAGGTGCCCTTTCACGGTTAGGAGGAGGAAGTGTCTCCCAATCTATGTGATTGGTATTTTTGTAATTTAGAATAAGTCCTTATTTGTAATTTAGAATAAGCAATACGGCCAGGCCGTTCTACATGAATAAAACAAACAACAATTAAAGTGATACCTAAGAAAAAAAAACTTTATTATTAGCCAGGAAGTCTGTTTTGTTTTACAACTATAAAAAGCAGTGGATAATACTATGAACTAGAACACCAAAACAGTTCTTCCCTTGTAGGGTTTACGATGGCGACGCAATAAAACCAGCGTTGCACGTTGGCATTGGTTAAGTTTTAACAAAGAAAATTATGATTTCCTTCCACTGAATTTGTGTGCAGTAAGTTAAATCATATCATAGCGGGTTAGAAGAATGCACCCCAAAAACCACGAATAAAAATTCAAACCATAAATTCTTCATAATGAAACAATAACAGAGCGGCGCCATTAAGGCGAAAAACCCCCGTTCAGAAAAGTTCGCCCACAATACAAAGCTGTTTATTTTTCGCCAACTGTTTTTTCCCCGCTACAGTTGATTGATTCACAGTAACCGTACAAAGAAGCATCATTGTGAGAAAATTACAAAGCTTTTTTTTCTGTCTTCGGTATATCTCCTCTGTCCTTCGAAGCAAATATTCGTCGGAAACATTGTTTCATTTGACCCTCGTTGCTTCTCAAAGCCGGCTGGCTATGTTTGTTGGATTTATTTTGCGTCCGAACCAGCCAGCCCACCGAAGGATTTTGCCACGAGCCAATGCACGACTGTAAAAGGGGTAGGTAGCCTTTAGCTGGTATTTTCTTTTTCCCCGGGTTTCCCCAAAACGCTATAAAATGCCAGCGCGAATCTGTGCTGAGCAGGGTTTGACTGGTTAATGAGTATATTCACAACCGGCTTGATGTATTTCAATCCTTAAACAATAAAAAAAACACAGAGCGCCAAACAGAAAGCGTAAAGAATTGTTTCGCTTCTGAGCTTTTGCGAGTTAGGTACGGGACACGATCGCGGTGGTGGCTAAAAAAGAGTCATTGTCCCTCGTTTTGTGTGGGGTTTTTTTTTAAAAAGAATCTTTAATCATCTCAACATGTTCATGCTGCATCACGGGAAGGATGAAGCCCTTATGTTGGTGAAGAATTAATTTCCAAAAAAGCGGGACCTAAACACAAAAAATCACGTACCATAAATTTGATCGCTTTATGCAGTTTACATTGTCTTGTTTCAGTTTATTTATCTGTTAACTATGATTTCTTTAGCTTTTCATTGCTTGTTATAATTAAATTTTGTCTCTTTCCTTTCATCTTTTACTTGTGAAACGACTTTTGGGGAGATGAAATCTTTTGTAAAAAATGTTATGGTTTCAAGTTTAATTAGCTGTTACAAAAACAGCTGTAACTTTTAGCCTAATGGGTAAACTGTTAAAGAAAATGTATGACTAAATTTATTATAACCTTAATAAAACCCGATAACCAACACTAAATGGAAGTATAAGAGCAAGGAAGTTGTAGGTTGTAGTTTTCCAGGAATCTTTGTTTCCTTGGCACTCACCACTGCATTCGTCCTCAGTGTTATATTGAAAACTTACAAGCCAGCAAAACATAAATTCTTCTTTCTTTACTCACACGGTGCCAACTTTGTTGCTGCATAGTTGTGCAGCTGCAGCTGCAGCAGCATTTGTGGTTCAATTTCGGTGCCTTTACTTGATTGCCCACCGGAAGTGATGTCTGTATGCAAAGAGGCAACGCACCGGAACGGCACTCGGTCCTAATGGTAGCTCGTAACCCCCGTCGTTACGGAAGAATGCACTAATCCGGCAAAAATCCAAGATCAACAGGAACGGGACGAAAACTTTCATCCTTCGGTACGATCTTAGAGCAAACCATCGGACATGCACAACGCTCAGTAGGCCACCGGGCTTTGTAGTGTAGCCCACTCTATCCAGTTCGTCCTGACGTGCGTCCATGACGCTCGGGATGACTTTACCCGGTGCAGTTCGACTTCACCGACGACCGCATGGCAGAAAACTTTTTCCTTTTCGAGTCGCTTTTGCCGTTGCTCTGCCCACAAACCCGGGAGAGTTGATGCGAGTTGATCCGGCTAATCACAACCCACCAATGGAAGGACCTGCTCCGGTTCTGCCAACTAGCTGATAGCGGACTCCGGACGAGCATGGCTTTGGCTTTTGGGGATAGTGAGAAAGTTCTCCTGTCAACTGCATCTTGCGTGCAGTTCTTGAGAAAACCCTTCACCGGGAGCGTTGTCCGGTGAGACTTAAGACTTCCCGGACGTAGCAAGCTTTCTGCCAACGGACGATAAGATGAAGAAACTGTAGCACCGTTTGAAGGAGCAATGAAAACAATGAAAACAATTAAAATACCGTTTCCGTACGGTTATCAAAATGGTGTGTTAGAAAGAGAGCGTGTGAGGTGTGGATTTTCAATTTAGCGTACCCTCGCTCTATATTGGGGCATCGCCGGCAATCTATTGGAAAGCGATGCGACTGTTGGTTGCCGATTTGCTTTTCGGTATCGTGTGTCACTAAAGAGGATCATTCGAAAGCGTCGTGATCCGGTCGGGCAAAGCCGATTACCGTGAGCACCCCACCAAGTACAGTCGGAATGCTCCGTTTGCCTTGCTACAAACGCCATCCAACCAACCAAGAGGCTTAAAACTTCCACCGAAAACCCGTATTAATCATTATCGTCTATTATCCATTGCTGACTGCGATGACGATGATTATTCCGCCCGTTGCCCTAATCACATTTTGCAATCATTTGCGCCATTGTTATGTTGCGCACCCAGCATGATCAGCAGCGGCAAACAATAAGGGATGCAATTGTAACGAACGAGATTAAATTTAAACTGTGTTACCCAGAAGCAAACAAACTCACTTACCTGCTTTATGATGTGGTTCATTCGATTTAGCTTTCTCATCCTTACTGCACTCGGCAGCAGTTGGGGTAAAGGCAGATGATTTCACATTTTCCATTTTCGATTTTTCATTTTATTTTCTCGTTCCGTTTTGCTTCACATTTCATTTTCCATTCACTTTGTTTGTCGGTTTGGTTTTTCAGTTCGTCTTTCACATTTTCTTCACACACTTGCGACACTATGCAATAACTCTAGTCGCTCGTACTCACGCGTAAGAGGTTATGAATTTGTACACTACCCTACACCACAATGATTCGTCCATTTTCTTGTTGTGGTAATCATCTGCTGTCGTCATTTCCTCCTTGAGAGCGCGAGTGTGAGTGAATGAAATTGGTTTGCTTATGCATTTATATTCGTTCAGCACTTTCCTTTACACTCACCGGCTACGGAAACGTATTTACGAATCCGTTTTTCCCTAGCAGCACATTAGTATTAATAAATTTACAGCTTTATTAGTTTTCGCCTCAAGTGCAGCGTCGTCCATTTTGTTTGTCTTTCTCCTATTCCGATTCCACAGAACACTAAGCCCGCAAAACCAAAACCAAACGGTTTGTAACGATTTTTGTTTTGTTTCTGTTCTCCCTTAATCCTTCTTCGGTGGCATTATTAGCTTGATCTGCTCGTCGACAGAAATGTTTCGTTTACTTGAATGACACAGTTTTGTGATTTGTGCTTATTTACATTGTTGAATTTGAACGCATGACTTCTATGACTTTTAAATCGTTTTTTTTTCTTCCACTTTTCTTTCGTTCTAATCGTGTGTGTGTGTGTTACAATTGTTTCTTGCTTAGTTTTGTTTGCTTTCATTTACAGGTTTTTCTCAATGCGTGTAATTGATTTTCGTACACACCGTGTTTTTTTATGTTCACGTGATTTTAAATGGATTTTGTAATTTAATTATTCGTCCTAAACAATCGTTCGCTCATTGTCGTAGCTTATATGAGTTTTTTTGTTTGTTTGTTTAAAGTATTTTCCACACACACAGACAGACACGCACGCAGCAGCTTCTGCTGCATCGGAAGCGCGCTGTGTTCAGTAATCTTGTACAAAGGCACTCAGTTTGACAGGGAAATAAACTCTAAACAAACCAGTAAGAAATATTCGTCTTTCTCTGTACACTTACGGTTACACTGTTGTTCGTTGTTACGCGCTACAATAACATTTCTATTTAATCAATTACGGCTTTTATTTTATGCTTCAAACACTAGCAAATCCGCTGCATGTCAAAGAGACTATAACAAACGATCGAAGTTTGGTGGGTTTTGCGTTTATCCCAACATAAATAATAAATTTTTGATGGAGTTAAAAAATCTTCATGAATATTTTAAACGATATTGGAACGAAACTCACAAGATGCGAGTTGAAGTAACATATTTGCTACAGTGACGAGGTTATCCTATTAGCCGATAGCGTTTACTGGATGAATAATCGGTCCGGGAATGATAATTCACTAAGTCGGTGGCTTTGCATTTCGCGCTAAAAATCCCAGTCCACTTAAAACCCTTCTCTTGCTCTCCCAAGCCCATGTTAAAAGGATTGGCAGATTGGAAGTAAAAAGCGATTTCAGAAATTAGCTCTAAACCGCCCGGTGGTATCGTGACTTTTAGCATCGGCACTCGCATTAATCGCCTTCCGCGAACAACCCAACAAAAACCGAAAGAAAAAGCGCCCCGATACACCCCGAAAACGAAAAACCATTGACACAATTTAGCCTCAAACAAGGGCACACCATACATATAAGCAAGCGCTCGTGGCTGCTACTGTACGGTGGGCTGCCCGTGACCCGAAAACACTGCGCTCCCTGCGAACCAAACCCCATTTTCTTTCGACCCACCCGTCGGATGCTTGGCTGGTGATTATAAAACTTTTCACTTGCACAAACCGCTGACACACACACACCCACCCAACAGTACAGCGGACCAGAACCAGAAGTTTATGGAAGAATTTTTGGCAATTTTATGGAACCACGTTTCTTAGCGTTTGCTTATGGCTTTTTTTTTGGTGCGAATTCCTACGATCGGTGTGAGGTACACGAAACGGGAGAGTTCCCACTGAGACATGGATTTTTCCGCTGAATAAATAATAGAATTATCCGCATCAGAAACCGGTTTCATTATCTTAAAAGGAGATGCAAATTATGGGTAAGTTTTCGGGCGAAAAGTGTGACACACAAACACACAAACAAAACACATCGCACACGGCGCTCCGAATGGCCACAGGAGCGAGTTGTTCGGTTGTTGCCCGGGAAGGAATGTGTTTGTTGTTCGCACACACAGAATAGGCCAGACCATGTCGGAGACCCGAGCAAATGTGATTTGAAGCGAGAAGTTGTTGCTGGTAGCCGAAAGATTGGGCCAAAAATTGGCCACTGCTCTAAACAATTTAAAATAGCTCGTGTCGTGCGATTGCATTTATGTTGAGGAAACTTTTTTGTTTTGCAAAATGATTCATGTGTGCTAATTGTGGGTCCATTGTCCGTTTGCTACCCATAAAACTGCTTTAACTAACTATTAATAATTTCCATATATCGTACAACTTCAACTACATATTTATCCCGGGAAAGCGTCAAGAAAACCTCAATTTGCATCTTAATACTGCAATTGCAGCTCGTGTCCAAGCTGCAATGTTTCTGCAGGCACACCAAATAAAAGATGACTCAGAAAGGACTCAGGACACATCAGCAAACCCGGAACTGAGCTGGATACAATTCCCCTTCGCTTTTAATCCAAATACACCGAATACTTTGGCGACACCGAGTTCATATTTAATGAAGTTTTCCGACCCGAACCGCTCTATATTGGGGCATCGCCGGCAATCTATTGGAAAGCGATGCGACTGTTGGTTGCCGATTTGCTTTTCGGTATCGTGTGTCACTAAAGAGGATCATTCGAAAGCGTCGTGATCCGGTCGGGCAAAGCCGATTACCGTGAGCACCCCACCAAGTACAGTCGGAATGCTCCGTTTGCCTTGCTACAAACGCCATCCAACCAACCAAGAGGCTTAAAACTTCCACCGAAAACCCGTATTAATCATTATCGTCTATTATCCATTGCTGACTGCGATGACGATGATTATTCCGCCCGTTGCCCTAATCACATTTTGCAATCATTTGCGCCATTGTTATGTTGCGCACCCAGCATGATCAGCAGCGGCAAACAATAAGGGATGCAATTGTAACGAACGAGATTAAATTTAAACTGTGTTACCCAGAAGCAAACAAACTCACTTACCTGCTTTATGATGTGGTTCATTCGATTTAGCTTTCTCATCCTTACTGCACTCGGCAGCAGTTGGGGTAAAGGCAGATGATTTCACATTTTCCATTTTCGATTTTTCATTTTATTTTCTCGTTCCGTTTTGCTTCACATTTCATTTTCCATTCACTTTGTTTGTCGGTTTGGTTTTTCAGTTCGTCTTTCACATTTTCTTCACACACTTGCGACACTATGCAATAACTCTAGTCGCTCGTACTCACGCGTAAGAGGTTATGAATTTGTACACTACCCTACACCACAATGATTCGTCCATTTTCTTGTTGTGGTAATCATCTGCTGTCGTCATTTCCTCCTTGCGTGTCTTATAAATAGGGATAAGAGCGCGAGTGTGAGTGAATGAAATTGGTTTGCTTATGCATTTATATTCGTTCAGCACTTTCCTTTACACTCACCGGCTACGGAAACGTATTTACGAATCCGTTTTTCCCTAGCAGCACATTAGTATTAATAAATTTACAGCTTTATTAGTTTTCGCCTCAAGTGCAGCGTCGTCCATTTTGTTTGTCTTTCTCCTATTCCGATTCCACAGAACACTAAGCCCGCAAAACCAAAACCAAACGGTTTGTAACGATTTTTGTTTTGTTTCTGTTCTCCCTTAATCCTTCTTCGGTGGCATTATTAGCTTGATCTGCTCGTCGACAGAAATGTTTCGTTTACTTGAATGACACAGTTTTGTGATTTGTGCTTATTTACATTGTTGAATTTGAACGCATGACTTCTATGACTTTTAAATCGTTTTTTTTTCTTCCACTTTTCTTTCGTTCTAATCGTGTGTGTGTGTGTTACAATTGTTTCTTGCTTAGTTTTGTTTGCTTTCATTTACAGGTTTTTCTCAATGCGTGTAATTGATTTTCGTACACACCGTGTTTTTTTATGTTCACGTGATTTTAAATGGATTTTGTAATTTAATTATTCGTCCTAAACAATCGTTCGCTCATTGTCGTAGCTTATATGAGTTTTTTTGTTTGTTTGTTTAAAGTATTTTCCACACACACAGACAGACACGCACGCAGCAGCTTCTGCTGCATCGGAAGCGCGCTGTGTTCAGTAATCTTGTACAAAGGCACTCAGTTTGACAGGGAAATAAACTCTAAACAAACCAGTAAGAAATATTCGTCTTTCTCTGTACACTTACGGTTACACTGTCGTTCGTTGTTGCGCGCTACAATAACATTTCTATTTAATCAATTACGGCTTTTATTTTATGCTTCAAACACTAGCAAATCCGCTGCATGTCAAAGAGACTATAACAAACGATCGAAGTTTGGTGGGTTTTGCGTTTATCCCAACATAAATAATAAATTTTTGATGGAGTTAAAAAATCTTCATGAATATTTTAAACGATATTGGAACGAAACTCACAAGATGCGAGTTGAAGTAACATATTTGCTACAGTGACGAGGTTATCCTATTAGCCGATAGCGTTTACTGGATGAATAATCGGTCCGGGAATGATAATTCACTAAGTCGGTGGCTTTGCATTTCGCGCTAAAAATCCCAGTCCACTTAAAACCCTTCTCTTGCTCCCCCCCATGCTAAAAGGATTGGCAGATTGGAAGTAAAAAGCGATTTCAGAAATTAGCTCTAAACCGCCCGGTGGTATCGTGACTTTTAGCATCGGCACTCGCATTAATCGCCTTCCGCGAACAACCCAACAAAAACCGAAAGAAAAAGCGCCCCGATACACCCCGAAAACGAAAAACCATTGACACAATTTAGCCTCAAACAAGGGCACACCATACATATAAGCAAGCGCTCGTGGCTGCTACTGTACGGTGGGCTGCCCGTGACCCGAAAACACTGCGCTCCCTGCGAACCAAACCCCATTTTCTTTCGACCCACCCGTCGGATGCTTGGCTGGTGATTATAAAACTTTTCACTTGCACAAACCGCTGACACACACACACCCACCCAACAGTACAGCGGACCAGAACCAGAAGTTTATGGAAGAATTTTTGGCAATTTTATGGAACCACGTTTCTTAGCGTTTGCTTATGGCTTTTTTTTTGGTGCGAATTCCTACGATCGGTGTGAGGTACACGAAACGGGAGAGTTCCCACTGAGACATGGATTTTTCCGCTGAATAAATAATAGAATTATCCGCATCAGAAACCGGTTTCATTATCTTAAAAGGAGATGCAAATTATGGGTAAGTTTTCGGGCGAAAAGTGTGACACACAAACACACAAACAAAACACATCGCACACGGCGCTCCGAATGGCCACAGGAGCGAGTTGTTCGGTTGTTGCCCGGGAAGGAATGTGTTTGTTGTTCGCACACACAGAATAGGCCAGACCATGTCGGAGACCCGAGCAAATGTGATTTGAAGCGAGAAGTTGTTGCTGGTAGCCGAAAGATTGGGCCAAAAATTGGCCACTGCTCTAAACAATTTAAAATAGCTCGTGTCGTGCGATTGCATTTATGTTGAGGAAACTTTTTTGTTTTGCAAAATGATTCATGTGTGCTAATTGTGGGTCCATTGTCCATTTGCTACCCATAAAACTGCTTTAACTAACTTTGAATAATTTACATATATCGTACAACTTCAACTACATATTTATCCCGGGAAAGCGTCATGAAAACCTCAATTTGCATCTTAATACTGCAATTGCGGCTCGTGTCCACGCTGCAATGTTTCTGCAGCCACACCAAATAAAAGATGACTCAGAAAGGACTCAGGACACATCAGCAAACCCGGAACTGAGCTGGATACAATTCCCCTTCGCTTTTAATCCAAATACACCGAATACTTTGGCGACACCGAGTTCATATTTAATGAAGTTTTCCGACCCGAACCGACCAAAGAAGCGTCCGAAAATATTTACCACAAAGTTTTCTGTGAAAACATTAATGAGTGATGACAAAATAGAAAAATGGTGGACTAGAAGGAAATGCTACTGTACCACTCTGACCACAATAAAACACTAACATCGTTACTCACTCTGTACGTGCACTCTGTGTGTTTGGAGGTTCGGTTGTTGTTTGTGGCGAAAAAACAAAAAACCAAACCTTCTGAAACTGAGAACTTAAAACTCGCTGCTCGCGAATCGATAAAATTACTCCGAACGATGCGTCACCGGTAATAAAATGTCACCACGGTGTCCGTTTGGTAGCTTGGTAGCAGAATGGCAAAAGAAGTGAAAACACTTGTAGTGTGAAAAGTTTTTTCAGCTAAAACTTTTTCGTCTCTTCTTCCCCAAAGGCTTATCCGGTTTTCCTTTCTTTTTAGTTTTTGTTTTGGTGTACCCTTTTCCTAGTTTGGTTAGTTAGTTTCGTCTGTTGGTTATAAGCACGGTTGGCAGGATCTTTGGGTGAGGTTTACACATGCTCATAACCCAAGGACATCACACAGGCAGTGCCCGGACACAGCTGGAAAACCTCCCTCCCTGTCGGCATGAAACGTTCACGCTCGGTGACACTTTGCAGACGGTGGCATCTAACAAGGCTGCTGCTTTGGAAGGAAAAACAGGAGGAAAGGAAAGAGAACAGAACACGAGAAACACGAGACGAATTGGTTTTGGGTTGACCCGTCGGGACCCGGCAGACAGGCGCATCATAACAAGGTGGCGCCATCGGGATAATTAAGGATTGGCTGACAGCGAAAAGATTTTTATTAGGCGAGTCGCATGTTTGCTTGAGATGTAACTGAACCTTAAGAGAGAGAGAGAGTACTGGTGTTGAAAACTTGTTTCCGATCAGTAAAGAAAAGTTCGGTTTTATGTGTGTGTTTTCTCTTGATCGCTAGCTTTAATCTGTACGCTGGATTCTTTCACTCTGAAGTGTATGTCATGTAAACTAAATCCAAATAAGCGAACATAAAATAAAACTTACTTAAACGAGAACTTGAAGTAGCCCACATAAATAAAACATTAAACTGCCTTTTTTCACAACCAACAAAAAACGCAGATCAACACGCTTTTGTACAAAGGCGTTGGAATTTAAAGCAAATGTTACTTTACCCATACATTGAACCATCGGGTTTAGTGTGAAGTTTAGCTTTTTTTTCCAAAAATATTCTCTCTAAACAGCCGGATAACTCTCCCCAACCCCAAAGTGCTGCGTTTTCTTGCACAAAATAGAGAAAAGTTGCCCAATTAGAGCGAACTTTCTCGTCCGTTCATCGTGATAGCGTTATCGGTGGTATTGGTCTTGGGCGCCGACTGGTGGCGTAGAAACACGCACGTTGAAAGGTGCGTCTCGTCTCGTACCGGTTTTCCACATTTGGCAAGCGGCGCTTGAAAAAGCCAGCCAGGGCCGGGACGTAATGGTTTTGCAAAACTTTTCCCCCCTCTGTTCTCGGTAGTTTGCTTGTTTTCACAACCGTAAGCGTAAGAAAGAAGGAAGGATCAGTGAACTTTAGGAACTTGTAAATGACCTGGTGCGTTTGTGGTTGCCATTGTGATGGCGTGAGCGCGTATGCGTGTGTATGGGTATGGTTAGTTTGTTTGTTTACGGGTTCTGTTTGCGTTCGTTCGCGTCAGCCTTATCGCCATATACATACAGATGAGCTGTGGTTGCGAGAGTGCGCGTGTGTATTTGTTTTCTTTTTCCTGCATCGGAAAAGGCATCATAGATCATCGTCCATTCTAAGGTGTGTTTGTTGATCGACCGCCGAGAATCTTGCCGTATGTGGAAAACCCTCTCGGGGAACCCTTTCGGGAAGGTATACGTAAGCCGAAAGTATGATTGAATCACAAAACTCAGCCAAAGACTACACCGGCTAAATCCGGATCTCTCGTTCCCGTGCCCATCGTCATCGGCGATGGTTGATTCGAACGGATAGGTTTGCGATACTGGCGCTACGGTCTTACCGCTTTGGACAGGTTATCATCACCATCCGGTGCTTCTCGGTTTGCTCTAGCACTAGGTAAGCAGCGAAGTGATTCGGTGGGAAAATTAACACACCTTCGCTGAGAAGGGTAAAGCTGGTTAGGGAACCACCATCCTGCCTGCAAGGTTGGAAATTACTACAGAAGCAAAGAAGGTCTCAGTGTTACTAACGGACGCGTTGCAGACGAATTTAGACGAACGAACGAGAAGGTTTAACAAGGTTTCCTCTCGAATGCCCATCATCTTCTTTTTTGAAGATTTCTTTTCTTAGACTTCTTAGTTGCGTCAAGACTTGACGAATGTGAAGAGTTCCTTGGAAGATTTAATTATGCGACTTTTAGGCATTTACCAGCTCAGGATGCTTTAAAGACATACCATTCGCAGAAATTAGTGGTTTGTTCTCCGTAATCCTTTTAACTTAAATGCATTTGATTTTGACCGATTACACCAATAGACCACAATTGGTTCTGACAGATACCGAAAAGGTCAGCAGAAAACGTAGAATGATGACAATTTACTTCTGTAGCCTTTACCAAAAAACTTGAGCGCCAGATCTGTTATCAAGCACAGCACCGAATTTATTTGTACTCCTAATACTCCGCTCCAACGAGACCCCAAATGATAGTTGCATTAGAAAACAAAATCAATTGAATTTCTAATCTTTTCCGTGAAGCAACAGAATCAACCGAGCGCGCTCGTTTCAACCGAATCCGACACCTGTTTCGGGCAGGTAGGTAAGCCCTCCACGTGTCAGGTGACATTTAGCGTTCAAAGCGTACCGGGTGTCGCTAAGCAGAAGCGCAAATAAAATGTGCATCAGCGAGAGTGACGTGAATTGGATTGGATCGACGCGTAGGTTGGCCTGTTTTGGGGGACGTTTTGGCGCGCAACAAAGACTTTACAGCGTACGACACACGCACGCGTCCGATTGAATCTCATTCCCGGGCTTCCCATTCTGTGACAGGTGCGACATGATACCCGGCCCAGAAAACGCACCACATTTCCCTGCCCACTTGCCCATCGAACTCAATTAAACTCGATTGTACGGTGGCGGCTCTCGTGGCGGCCATCGCTCCGTACCTCGGTGGCAATGGAATTAGACACTCCAGCGCAGTGGCTGTGTGTGTGTGTGTTTTTCCTTCCGGAAAATTGACTCCGACATTGGAGGCCTTTTGAGCGCCGTTTTCGCCATCGGTAAGGCTTTTCCGCCCCTGCCACAGTGACACTGGGTCCATTAATCGCGACAAGACATAATTTAATTTCCCGGCCCCGCGTGACTTCGCCCGGCACACTGGCTGCTAAACTGTGCCGGTTTTCTTATCGGGCCCAAACATAGAGCGAAAGACAAGACGTCTAGCAGCAGCAGCAGCAGCAGGGCCTTGCGCTGCCGAGCGATAAAAATCACCTGCCGTGCGATACACATACCGAGCATGTCCAACGTTAGGTGTGTTCGGTTCGTTCGTCGGAAATTGCCATTGTCGGTATTGTTAGCGTGCGCCCTCGGGGGGAAAGTGTGTATGTGTGTGTGTGTGTGTGTGTGCGTATGTGCGTGTGGCTGTACTTGCGGGAGAAATTATTCAAATATTTTCGACAAATCAGTTCCAATGCCTTCACCAAACAGAGACCGTAGCCGCAGAATGGCACAGTGGTGGTTGGTACAAGTTTGTGCGGAGTAATTACATTTCGAATGGAAATTGATTCAAATTTATTTGGCCACTTTTCAAAGGGAAAATTGGCCGAGAGAGAGAGAGAGAGAGAGAGAGAGATGTAGAGACACGTTTGCAAGGGGGTCGATGTTAGGTGAAGGTGACGCTCGAGGCCAGATTCATACACCGTGGTAGCTATTGCATCTTCATAGGGCTAGGCAGAACGAAGAAATGTGAAACCTGCGCTGGAATGTCACCCCTGGCGTCAAGCACAACATTCAACCATTCGGGGGTCGACAATAACATTGTTTATGTTGGCTGGCGGTCGAAAGGGAAACCCTCGGATATGGTACATTAAAGGCGAGCGTGCGATGGTTTCACGTGTCGTAAGCGTGCCTTTGCGACAAACCACAAACATTGCAGAAGGCGGTGTCTTGTTCGCATCTCCGGTTTTACCGTGTGGTGGAATGAATTCGTCTTAGATAAATTGTTTTCAACGCTTTTTCTAAGCTAAAATAAAGAAGTATAAGAACAATGCCAAGTAAAGCAGTTTAAGGGATTGTTGTGCTAAAGAAAGAATTAAAATTCATGTGAAAATCTTGCGTGGAAAACTTTAACGTGTAAAATAACAATAAAAGAACAATTCGACCCTTAACATGCACCAGTTGTTGCTACGGACGCATCTAATGCACGTGATTATACCTTCCCCCAAGGACACAGCGAAAGACAACACGACATGCTCTGCTGCACATGGTTCGTGCGTCGTGGGACAATTTAATTTATTAGCCGCCACCACCTGCACACGACGTACCAGGCGCCTCCATCCGGTATTGAAATATCGATCCCGTACCGATCGAGTTTTCAAAATCCCGTGTGACTTGTGTGTGCGAGTCGTCTTCATTACAAGCGAAGATTTATTAGCTCTCGGCCCAGGGGAACATTATGTGTTGTGCAAACACACACACACACGCACGCACAGGGGCGTTTGAAGGGATCTTGTAAGATTCGTGTGAATTTGGCAGCAACGTCTGGGAGGAGCGATTCTCGCACCCGTCCCGATTTCCCCCGACACACACACACACACACTCCCGTCACACTTAATACGAGTGACACTTTTCATCCATCCAGAACGGTGGAGTAGGGCAGTAATATTAAGGGAAGCGGCACGAGAAACCAAGCATCATGGTAAATCTTATCGATTGATTGATTTATCCGATTTTCTAGCAAGCTCGTGTTCAATCGAGTGCACACATACACAACATGAAATTGGAGGCACGTGGTAGTGACAAGATGGTGTGGTGTGAAGCAAGCTTCAAACATTCTTCCCACCAACCGCGTTTGCCGCGCGCCACCGGATGTAACAGGATGTCCGGAAGGATGGTTCGGAAACTTTGTCGTTTCGACACAACAACATTTCGATTCCCACCCCTTCCCCCACAATTTCCCGTTCCCCTTCCCCTCCCCTGAGGGCTGTTAAGGGGTTGCTATTTTGCTGTGTCCCGCTGGCGTAAATACTAACGCCACCGGCTGACAACACGACGAACCCGAACCTGACGGGTACGATGCGAAATATGTGTGAGAAAATACGACGGAAAACGCAGCAACATTGGGGGAACACGGGCACAGGAAGGCACCGGAGGGGTGCAGAAGCTAAAGCTTACGGGAGATAGGATTTGAACGTGGTAACTGCCGGCAGAAACGAATGCGCGTGGGAAGAGAGCAGAAAAAAGAAGCTGTGTAAGAATAAAATGGGCTGATCCTGCTTACGACTCCGGTACCGTGACTGTGCCCGTGTTTCACTTTTCCTTTAAGTACCTCTCCTCCCTCTCGCCCTGCAAACCGCCGTAAACCTTTCCGTTGGAAGTTACAAAGACACAACCAAACGTATGAAGACGTTACGCAGGAGAAATCAATCTCACTGCGTTGTTCGCACACGAAAAGTGATTATCGGTTGGTTGGGGGTTTGGTTCATTCGATTGAAATTAATTAGTTTCAAACTGTTTCTGAAGCGCTTGAGGCTGTATCCGACTTTTACATGGAGTCGTTTATTACACGACAACTACTGGGAACGGTAGATAAAGTGTGTGTTAGTGTACATAGTTACAGGCTGCGAGGAAGATTGTGTGCGTACACAGGATCAGGTTTGTTACTGTTTCAGTTTAAAAATAGATAAAAATAATAGTTTTCAGACAAGCGGAACACAAGTATAGCTCGAGGATGGTTTAGACCGAACGAACGTAAGAAGAACTTGTTTTTCTTATTCACTATTTCATAGAATTTGTGTAGCATGAATGTTATCGATCAATTTGTTAAAGCTGTTGTTAAATATATAAGACGGCAGAGATTAGACACGTTTACCGATATGATTCAAAGTAATAAAGAAATAGCTCTAGACTCAACATGTTTATAAATAACTAATATTCATTTTTGCCTGCAGTTATTATTGTAAATTCAATTGTTATTATTATTGGACCGGTCATAATCCAAATACCAACAATGTCCAATCCAAATATCAATAACTATCCCTCTATGTAACATCAATAAGGCTAGTTCACCTTTAAATGACCTAGCAGATCGTTAAACCAAGAAAAAAAAGAATGCTGTATGTGAGTGTGTTAGAAAAACTGTTTTACCAAGCAGATGGTGTTACATCCAATGATACCAAACGTTACTTTATCACATTAATTTGTCATTTGATCGTATATTTTTGGTTTTTTTCCATTATAGTAGAACATGACTACATAGATGGATAAAGGACATTATCGAAAAAATGTCGAAATAAAATCAAACTTTGAAAAGAATTTCATAAAATCATGAAATGATGTATTGTTATCATTTTCACTACAATTGAACAAATTAAATAAGTTTCCTGGCGGATTTTTCTAGCGTCTTTAGCAGCCATCAAGGACAATTCCAGAAGAATAAAAATCTCCATGTTGTTACTTAATTATACAAATAGCAATATAACTTAACTATAACTTTCTTAATACAATAAGAATTTTCTAGGGTTATGAAAACATCATCCGATTGAAAACATTGGAGAAAATTACCACTTTAATTAATTTGATTCAAGACATTCTCATTGAGTGAAAGACCAAACTATTTATTAGGTGTGCTGACACGAGTATGAAGTTGCTTTAAATTCTAAATTTGTAAGAGCTTTGTTCATCGGTATCGAATAATGAAATCAATAAGCAATACGGCCAGGCCGTTCTATATGAATAAAAAAAAATAATAATAATGAAATCAATGTTTCAAGGAAAGGACGTTAGGATTGGATTGAGGATCAATGCGACGAAGACAAAATACCTGCTTGCCGGAGGCTCTGACCGTGGTAGAGCACGACTCGGAAGCAGAGTATTAGTTGACGGCGACGATCTCGAGGTAGTAGAGGAGTTTTGCTACCTTGGCACGATCGTAACTTCGGACAACAACGTAAGCAGCGAAATCCGAAGGCGCATTGTTCAGGGGAATCGTGCCTACTACGGACTCCACAAACTCCTGAGATCCAGAAGACTCCAACAACGCACGAAATGCGCCATATATCGTACACTGATACGGCCGGTAGTCCTCTACGGGCACGAGTCCTGGACTATGCTGGCGGAGGACGCCAATGCACTCGCCATTTTCGAACGGCGGGTGCTACGGACTATCTTTGGCGGTGTGTGCGAGCAGGGTGTGTGGAGAAGGAGAATGAATCACGAACTAGCTGAGCTGTTTGACGATACAGACATCCTGACGGTTGTCAAAGCCGCTGGTTGGAGCACGTGATGAGGATGCCGGACTCATGCCCTGCCAGGAAGGTGCTCGTCAGCGACCCGTTCGGCACGAGGCGCAGAGGAGCACAGCGAGCTCGTTGGCTGGATCAAGTGGAGTTAGACCTGAGGGATATCGGATGCAGCCAGGGGTGGAGGAATGCAGCCATGGACCGAGTTTCCTGGAAACTAATTGGACGCCAGACCCTGTCTACTAGACGTGCTCCGTTTAGAAGAAGAAGAAGAAGTTTCAAGGAAACATTTCCAAGAGATCAATTTTTGCAAATTTCTTGTTACACTTGGATAATTAATCAATCATAATGGTTTAAAACGACGAACGATCACGCTAGAAATAGTATCAATTATAAAGGATTAAATATAACCAACTATCATTTAAAACAAAAGCCATTGTGGCCTGCGTTTTACCAACATCGGTGGTTAAAAACATTCTTACTCTCACACTTACGATAATAACAATGGCAAAAAATCCGCGTGCATTAAATCATATTTCTATTTCCTTTAAACACCATCAACCGCTGCTCATACCTGTGACCGGCATACGTGGGCACACTCAACAAGTGCAAAAGAGGATCATAAATTTATTGCAACGCACAACACAAAACGCCACTGCCCACTTCACACTGGGCTGCATCACATCAACGGTTTGGCGAAACGCATCCACACCAGAATCACAAAACACACACACACAAACACCGAATGCACCGCATGGGGTGAAAAGTATGTATTTACCAATCGAGTGACTGTGAAATTGGACAACATAATCTCCTCTACTTAACGATAAGCACGCCGGGCGAAGTTATTATTGTGGGTCAAGTGTGTGGCATTGCTGCACCCGAACAAAAAAAAAAGCGGTGCTTCACCGTGACCCAAGCGATTTCCACCAACCCAAAACGAGCGTTTCTCGTGCGCTTTGTTGGTGTTATCAAAAGGCAAGCAAAACCACACACACAGCAACAGACGCACACGGAGACACACACACAAACGAAAGTGCAAAAGAGCGAATGAAAATTTCACAGCACACGATAATGCTCAAATCACACGCTTGTGGCCTTCCTTGTAGTTCCCTTTCAGGAGTAGTGGGAGATTAAAAAAGCACACACACACACTCAACAATCGTACACACTAACACTTTGTGGCGAGGGTGTGGGTTGCGAAGAAAACGACAGAAAACAAATAAACACCGGTTTTGCGACCCGAAAAAAAAGGTTTAGCTATTGTTTCCGAATCGCTGCACTTTCAGCAGCTTCTATTAACGATGTGCAGTTGCACAACCCGGGTTGACAATTGCCACCTAAGAAGGGGGGGAAGGAAAAATGGGGATGGAGGGGGCTAGTAGTTTTTTTTCTTCCCCATGCTCTATCTCTCACTCACAGCCGCTTATCGTGCACACCTCGAGCGCACTGGAAATGGTTCCTTGGAGCGGGTATCCGCCGGAAGTTTGCCACCGCTGCTCGTTGGCTGCGGCAGGTCTGTGACACTTGCCATTTGGTGACTACTTATTTTGCTCTTTGCACCATCCGGTATAATGGTGAAAGTTTAACGATTGCATTTCGGAAAGGAACGAATATAAACAGAAGAAAAAAAAACAGAAACATCTACAGCTCCAGCCCACATTCCAGGAGCGAAACAGGAAATGACACCCGACCCGATGGTTTCGTGGTGCGGTAAAATCTCTGCACAAGAAGATGGAAAGGTTATGAAGAAAATTGCACCACCCACATGCAATGGCTTCATCTTGGTGGAAGGTGCATCGTGCAAGATACCGATCGTCGCAATCAGTAAACCTCAAAGGTACTTGGAAGAACGGACGAAGTTTTCATTCTATCGAAAAGCGGAAAAACGTGACTTTACGTGACACATCAGGCAAACACGCATAAGGTTAACACACACACACACACACACACACACACGTTCGTTGTGAGTGGGTATGATCTGGTCAATTAGAGAAGCCCGGATGTCTTTCCGTGCTGTTCGATGTGCACGCGTTCCGGGGTCTCATCTCCCGCAGCGGTCGAATAAATGGGAACGACAAACATATGGTAAGCAAACGCTGAGATTGCTTCACTACATCCGGCAGTGAATGTCGTTTGGATGGCCGGAGGGCAAACGTTGACATAATATAGGACATGTAGCAAGCAAAACAAGCGTGATCGCATCCAAGCACTTACGAACGCATGTAACGCGACGTGGTTTTAATACAAAGGAGGATACTGGCAGAATATTAGTACTGTATAAAATGTTCGTAGATTTTCTTGAAGAAGATATCCAGTAATAGAAATGTTGCACTTTTTCAGGAAGTTATAGTAACTTGCATACGGCCGAGAGAATTCTTCATTACATTCGACAATTTAATCTTCATTTGTGGGGCATTTAAAGGAACTTTTTTGTGATAGATCAAAGTATGCTACGTATCTTCAATCATCTTCTTCATGGCTTGCTAGAAATGATCAAAAACAAAGTGTTAACCGAAGCGTTTTGCATTCGTATGAACAAGAAATATATTGTAGGTCATCCGCTAGAAATGATGGGAAATCGGACAAATGCTTTCAACGAATGTGTCAAAACAGAAGATTAATATCTATATTCTTGAAACTGTTGAGGCCGGTAATATTACTATGTTGTGTACCTACGGCGCTGTACCAAGTTTGCGAGGAAAAGCGGTATGAGTTTTGATTGCATCGCCGACCACACTACCGGTGCCGGAACGTGTCCAGCAGTACCACCAGCAGAGTAATGTATAGCACGGATGGTGTTGAAACTGTTTAACCAACGTGCAAAGTAACGAACCTCCGCCGGACAGATGCTCGCGAGATTGCCTCTATAATTGTAAGCGTACGGCTGCTTGAAGAACCAAACGACGAACTATATTAATGGGATGTTTGCCAAAACTACATACACATACACACCCAGCTCGTACAGTGGAAGGACGAACGGTTTCTGTGAAAGTTTGTGAAAATATGTCGCCATGAATGTTGTGCGTTCTGCACAAACACACGCACACACTCACACAAAACACAGTGCAGCAAAGGCAGCGACCGGGAAGCGAACGAGAGCACTTTCCAAAAAGTTGGACAATTTTCCAAGCGATCAAATTGAAACTTTCCACCATCACTGTCCGTACCCGCGTGTGTGGTATGTGTTTAGTGTCACCGGTTGAGCCCTCGGGATGGGATTTTCATATCAGTTGAGCATTGTACATCCGGGACTGCAGGAGCCAGTGGGCGTGTGTGTGTGTGTTGCGTAGCCAGCAAAAGCTGCTGGCGCTTTCTAGCGAACACTGTCCATATGGTAAGCGGGAATCCGGTGAATTCCTGGCCCGTTGTGCTACTGTGAATCGATGGGGCGAGAACTTTCCCCGGATACTACTGTGTGTGAGTGTGTGGGTATGTGTACACGGTGGTGTTGACCATGCCATATTCTATCCCGTTGGCTGGTTCAGCCATTTGGCTCTGGGCGCTCGGTGCGAGGCAGTAGTTAGGTAAACACAGAAACTCACGAAACAACACACACACACACACAGTTTCCACACATCCTGAGCAAAGGCAAGCGGTGCGAGAGTAGTGATGGGCCTCTGCAACTCAAAGGAGCTGGCGGTTTTGGGTGCGCTTGCTGTTGCTTCGAATGATGATAATGGGAAAGCTTATTTCATCGTTGGCTGTTTGTGATGTTGATGATGATGATCGTGGCAGTACTGGTGGTGGTGGTGGTGGTTATACTTTGTGTTTACATTTTGCCTTCCACACGTGCGCCGGACGTGCGGACGCCGTGGTAATGCCGCCCACTCGGCCATACTACCTGTGCAAGTTGCTCGGTCGATAATTTGCTTTCGTGTCGGAAAAGATTAAGGGGTTTTACGGCAAAGAACGGTTGGCAAGTTGGCTCGAGGTCGGGGGAAGGCGAGATTGTTGCGGAAGCAGAAGAAGTTAATGCGAACCATCGCCGCCGTGTCGATAAGATCTGGGCAGGTGTCTCCAAAACACCTTCAAATTATCTCAAGAGAGCGAGATTATCGAGCAACCACAACTAGGCATTACCATGTGGCCGCAGAAAACTAAGATCAAAGTGCGAAATGGTCTGAAAATAGGGAAATTACGTTAAGCCTAGTAAAATTTCTAAAGTGACATGGCTCATGAATGGTAATGAATGGCTATTGTGAACTCGCGAATTCTAGGACAGGAATTTTCTTCCCTTTTTCATGAAAGATGATCAAGTTTTCGAGAATACTTAGAGTTACATGTGGAACAAATTAGAATTCAAAGAATTTTAGGAACTTTGTAGAAGAGAAGACTTTCAAAAGTGCAATTAGAGGTCCATAGATTACATTCCAGTCAGTTATTTTCAATAATCGCTCTGAATTGCGAGAAGTTTCCTCAGTTTTTAGACTGAAACGTACAAGAAATACACATGGTCGAGAGAGCTGTCTTGTCCAACGGCTACCGATGGAAACATTATCGACAGTAACAATATTTAATAACATGAATGGGAGAGATTCTTGGATTGCGATCGATAAATGTCAGGCTTCGGTATGACTATCAACATAATTTCTTTAACCTTCATTCAAACTCTCTCTCATAATATTTTCTACTGTGTGTTAAAATTCAACGAAAACGTTGAGAAGCTTTTTAAAAGAGTCTTTCCCGGGTACAGAGGATCGGTAATTCAGCGAAGGTTCAGTTACATGGTTTGATTGCTTTTCGCTGGTAAAAACGAGCACAAAGAATTGGAATTGCTAACAATTATCCAGAAACGATTATTAGAAACGATACAACAAATATACTGACACTGTTCCAATAATCGATCGAAATGAAATCCGCAGAAAGCGAGCGCCAGTACCCATGAATTACACCCGCAATCGGAGTAAAATTCCTATCATTCCTAACTATCTACCATCAGGAACGCTTCAATTATCCTTAAACTGTTCCACTCGGCATACCCGTCAAAACCAGGATCAAAGCTCTCCAATCCTCGCCCACTACTAGTGCTGCTGCTGCTGCTGCTGCTAAGCTTCACCCGGCTTCGCAACACCGATAATGGAGCAGTGTGTACTCGCTTTAATGACTTCGGCGACCACATCGCCATCCGATGCGCGAGCATGTAATGGTAAGCTTGTTTGCCGCATTTGCCGGGCGCTTTCTAATACCGGTCCGGCTCATACCGGGATCGGTAAATGATAAGTATCAAATTTCCTGCCAATCGACCATCTCGGCATCTCGGCGACTGACTGCGTCTATCTCGCGGATAGACGACGCATTTTCAAACAAGACCGATTAAAGCGGGCAGACGATGATGGGGACGACGACGACAACGACGATACTTAAAAATAGCCAACAAACCGTGTTCGGCTACTTTTAAGGCTTTACAGCGAATGAGTCGCTACCGGATGGTTGTAAGTGGCGATTAAGAAAAATAACACTAATGCAAACTCTCTCACACACACACACATATCTACACCGATTTTGGAAAAGCTTTTATCCGCAAGTTTGCTTTGCTGTTTTCCACATGCGCCATTAAGCGTGCCAGTGGTGCGGTGTGGCCTCAGTATTTTCACGACGGCGAGAGTTTACAACGCTGATGGGTTGGTGTATTTCAAAGCTTCCCCCAGCTGCGAGCTTGTACGTGTCCACGCCCGCTTTTATCTCCCGGAAGCCTCGCCGAATCGGTCACTTCCCGTATCACGGTCACATTCGCTCACGTTTGAGCGACGCGATTCTGTAGCTGTAGGGTACAATATGGTTGAAATGTTTATTTTTATTCACTTTCAAAATCTTTGTCCCGTGGGACAAACACACACACACGCAATGGGTGTAGTCAAAACCATGATTACGGTTCCGTCTCGAGTGTAGACGAGTTTTAAAGGATCAACGTCAAACGGTCGGTCGTCGTCAGCGTCGTTCGGCACGATAGTCAAATGGGGTCTTTTCTTGAGTGTTCGCTTCAAAACTGTCACCATACCGGGCGACAAACTGATCCTAAACCCACCCACGGATAACCTTCTGGCACTTGGCGATAGCGAACTGCTAATGAAGTTTCGGTGGAAAGGCTCCAACCCGAGGGGATTGAGGGGAGGGGGGGTTCAGTCTTCAAATCTTCGGACCGAGCCCGATTTACAAGCCAAGGCGATCGGGCGACTACTCGAGTGCTTAAAACTTACACTTAAACCTTCGTTTCGTAGGGAAATTGTTTTTCACCTACGTCGTGTAATTAAACGGATCTCAAGATCCTTTCCCCATGCGTTTGGCACTAAATTAAGACCATGTAGGAAGAGGTGCACACGCACACACACCTCTTCGTGTATCGAGCTATCGGGATGACGAAGTTTGCTCGCCTAATTACCGGGCAGGTATGTTACGGTGTGATTTATGTATGGCTGAAACTCCCTTTCTGCATCTTGTCCCACGGTTTTCCCCACGTTTTACTGTTCCGCTGAGTACGGGGTAACGCAACAAAGGTGTATCTTTGGTGAGGTGTGTGTATGTGTGTGTGTACGTGGGTGGGCTAGCTGTGTAGTGGCTTAGTACCGCGCCTGACAAATATCGAGCGATCTCAACGTCATGAATTATACCTAACTCCATTAGGAGCGCACACGTGGTGTCGAAAGTGGTTATGGTACCTGCTTCCTGGCTATTTCTGCGCTATGGTAAATTGGAAAATTTCAGTTTTAAACGAGTCATCTTGGGAAAGTGGTTAAATTGAGTTTGGGGTTCGGGTTGCCATTACCCAGGATTCGTTGTGGTACGGGAAGTAATACCAGCACGAAGCCACCACCAAAGGATTATGTCAGATTTTGGAAAGAAGAACGAAGGATATCTTTTTATTCAAGTTCCATTTGAAAAGAAAAACCCACTCAGATGCCTTCAATATTGAGTAATTATGGTCACATATCACATGTCTCGAAAGCATTTGTTCTTGAACAGTTTAAGTAGTAGCTTGGTGAGATGTGACATCGTTGACCTTTATGCAAAGGATTTAGAATTTTCCAGGATTCAACATTCACTGTCATCTGCCCCAGACTAAATTGTTCCGAAGGAAATGTAATGTTAACTAATTAAACACAAAAAAGGAACCCTCCGACCATGGTGTGTAGTGCAAGTTTCAAGCATTGCCGACAGAAAGCAACTTTTTGGTAGCGCGCAACCAAAAGGAAAATAAAAAAAAAACAGTAACTGCTCAAAACGTGCCATCTTTTGTGGCGTAACAGATAACTGCAACATCGTTATAATCTTCCCGGAAGCAAGATGTTAGGGCGGCCTACACATCCTTTTTATCCCCGTCTGTAAGGATTACACAAAATGGAGCAGGTAACGTACTACTCCACTAACGAGCTGTTCCGGTTCGTTTTGCCAAAAACTTTTCAGCCACTAGTTCTTGCTAAACCTCAACCAACGCTTCGTCATGTTCTGCCTCGCCGCTACAAATACGCTTACGCAAAGCACAAGCCACCCGTTCCACCTAAGGTCAACGATCTGAGAAATAAGCATACACAACTGATTCAGCTGCTGGCTTTGCAGTGAAACACTTGGTGTTACACATTGGATAGGGTGCTTGTAAAGTATCCTCAAGCTCAACCAACACACTTGACGCCTTGACATGCATGTAAGCTCGTGCATGCCGAGCTTTGTCGTACGGCGGAAGCACATGCGCATCGTGCCACTTGTTGGCGAGACGCGACGGCAGACTGTGGTGAAGATAGAAATTAATTAATTAAAAAAGTGTATCATATTCGATTTCATACGCTTCTCTTTCTTCCCGGGTGGTAACGTCATGCTTTGCGGCGTCATGCCAAGTCAAGTTTTCTGCAGTAAGCCAAACAGAAGTTGTTGTTTTTTTTAATTCATTACGATAATGAACTCACATCGTGTGTCTTGGTACCTTTGGTGTAAGGAGATGAGTCTCGTTGGGGAAAAGCTGGTGTTAACTGGTTGTGAGAAAGTCTTTAAGAGCAAATTTCACGTCAGCTGCATTTAACAAATAGTAATCGACATGGGAAATGAGTAAATATTGAATCTATCATGTAATAGAGTTGGGAAATAAAAGCATTAGATAGTAAATTTATGAAAGCTCCAAAAAATTATGGACAGTGTATACCTTAATTTAGATATTTATCTAGTTGGTGATACTGAAAAAAGGATGGCAAAGATAATGCTGTTTACGTTCATATTTATAACAAAATAAAGTAAAACCGTGTATTCAGTGTTTGTTTTTTTATGGCTTGTGCCTCACAGAACTCTTTTAATAGAATTAAATTTCATTTTGTTGGATCAGTGCAGATGTGTAATCTACGTACCGGATGTGCATACAACGATGAAATTCAATTTAAATTTGACTCGCACAATAAAATAACAATACTAAAAAAATATACATTGCAAAATACAAAAATGATTAAAAACAATGATCGGATGTTTTTCATGCGTTAAACTAAATGTAAAACGAATACGTAGCTACCATACCCACCAGGTATTTGAAACAAAACACAAAAGCAAACAGGTGATAAAAACGGAAAGAAAAACAAAACAAAAAGGCGAGCGAAACAAAATAGGAGAGAGAAATTTTATATTAAATTACTGTCCACTGTATACACTTTATTGACGTACACGTGCGCTACACATTAACTACATCTCCCGCTAGAGCTCTATTCGAAGTTTGTTTGAGAAGCTTACTGAAATGAAATTAAGATGCATCCCGGGCTGTATGTATCGGGCGTATCGTTAAATAGAACCCTTTTGCGATATAGATGCTGGTTGAAAACTATCTACAAATTGGATGCGCTTCCGCACCGTTTCTGGGGTGCGTATGTATGTGTGATACTAGAGCTGGCGCAAACCGATGGAAGGCACGTGACCGATGAAATAATCGCGAGTTATGATAAAATAAAGAAAGGCAAGAATAAACACAACCGTTTCGATACACGGCAACGATTGGATGCGATACATAACGAGTGTCCCGTAATGTGGGCGACTTTTATCACACCGCCAAAAACGTTCGATTCGTGCTAGTTTTAGTCTCTTATCGTACAAAATGGATCGCGAACCGGGGTACCGTATCATTGTCGTTTGCGCGGGAGAGCTTGACGATCGCATTTCAATAAACTTTTGTCTTTTTGTTTCATTAACCATTCAAGCATTTCGTGAGATGATCTTCGACGACCGTTCCACAAAGAACAGTCAACGTTACAGCGTCTTTTTATGTGCGGAGCAAACGCATCACATCATTTCCATCACTCGCCGTTTTCTTTTTTTTCGCGGCGCAAAACGGATTCCGTTGTCTCGTGTTGCCGTACCTAATTAAATTTGTCCTAACTTTAGTGCCTGTTTTTCCTTTTGCAATTATGCTCTTCCATAATGAAGAGGTTTCCTTTCTAGCGCTAGAGTTCGTTTCGGTTTTTGTTATTTTTTTATCTCCGTCTTTACCCACGGGGTCCGTTTTTCTTTTTCTCGTTCAGTCAATTGGCACTGTTATTTAGTGTGTTTCGTTTTGGAAATTAAAACCGGACTGGAACCGGGGTGTGGTTTCCAGTTGGCGAAAAAACAAGGGACAGACACCACTCGACGAACGCGCGAAAAGAGAGTGAAAAGTGGTACAAACGGTGAACGGAATTTTCAAGATGGGGAAAAGGGAGCTCTCTTTTTTGTTAAAGACGATCCCATCGTTCATTTGTGCTCAGTTTTGCTCAGTTTGTTTTAGCTATTCCCTCCCGTACTCAGCAAGCAACCGGTGTGAGTGGTAGAAGAGTTTCTACGGATGGTAATGGAAGGATTTATTTTAAACATTATCACACCAGGAGGCACATCCCGGCAAATAGTCGGGGCAAAAGTGGTGAAAACCCGTACCGTGGCTGCAAAACTGGTTGTCTAAAGTGTAGCGAGTAATCACGTAATTAAAATCAAGAGCAAAAACTGTTCGGCACGGCACGATCGACAGGCGGTGCACTACTCATTGCCCGGATTAGGCTGCGGCCACGGGTAGCTTTCATCGTTCCGGTTTTAGTGAATTGGTTCGCTTTAGGTACACTCTATTTCTTTTTTGTTTTGCACGTGTTTTGCCTGTTTTCCATATTCTTCCGAGGATAGTAGATGCACGGTGACGGTGCATTCGCACAGCACAACACGGCACCAGCAATGATTCGTTAGTGTCGCTATAACAGCTGGTGGAATAATAAACAAAGGCGGAAGCAAACATAATATTGTGCGAAACGCTTTGAAACACGAGTTTTCCTTTCCAGCTCATTTATTCTAATTATTCCTCGACACGTGACCTGGACCGCTCTCTCTCTCTCGTTGGCATTCGATCGAAGCGAGAAAGGGAAAACGTCCGGAAAACAACACCCTGAGCATCGTACGTAACTAATGCTCAAGCGCACACAGCACCAGGGAAATGGCAAATGGTGATGAGTTAGGGTAAACATGTAACGGTAAATATTCGTAATCCGGCTGGATTATGGACATTTGTTTTTATTTATACTTGCCAAACAACAGCCAAAATGGCTCCTTCGAAGGTCGAAGCTTTCAAAATTATACTCCCAAAGAAAGTATGGTCAGCAAATGTGTGCATGCGTGAACGATCGTTAGTACGATCGGTGCTTGTATGTCCTTTGGACCATTGGTACTCCTTTTCACTCCCTTCCACGCGTTCACCCTTTGTTCAGTGGTCATCTGGTTATATACACTACACCCGCTTCGAATTCTACCCTAACAGCCTCCAAATCGATTCGGCTTGAAATCCACAAAACTCCCGGACAATCCAACAAACTTATCCTAGCTAACGAAATGTTTCGTATGTATGTTATGTCTGTGATCTATCCTCCATGTTTGAATCACTCTTTCGCTTGCTTTAGTTGGATTAAAAAATAAACCATATTTCTGACGTCAAACCAATTCCTTAAATGATAGTTGGCGTGTCCTAACAGATAAACCTTCTACCAGGTTCCTTGCCAAGACCATCACTTACTAAAATTAATACGCAAATACGCAATGAGAGTGTGTACTTATCCTTGATAACGATAAAAGTGTAAGAAAAAAATAATAATATCCCTAAACGAGTCCGTGTAATCGAAGGTAAATTTCGTTATTCCGCGTCCATTCGTCTACGCATCGGTGTATCATATCTGCTCTAACCATCTCGTTCAAAAATTCTCTATCCATCCCACTTAACACGCTCGCAATAAAACTATACATTTCACTTGTCTCGCTAAAGCTATTTCCGTTGCAATTTGTCGAACGCGTATCCTTTATACTCTCTCTCTCTGCATAGGGATCCGGGATTCGTTACCATTTTAACATTGTTCGTTTAAACTACTGTTTTACTGTGCGTTGCACCTATTCGCCACATTCAGTCCCGTCCGCGTGCATAGTCCTCGCATCACTCGATTCGATCGTTAAGTTTGGTGAACATA
>LULA01015496.1:0-27500 GCA_002091835.1 Anopheles maculatus | reverse complement strand
AGCCAGCCAGCAGTAACACGCAATACTTACTCCGGGGTCCTGCCCCATGCCGTTTCTCTTCTCTTTTGCAGCCCCAGAGACAGCCGTCTGCCATGCCTGCTCTTGCAGGACTGAACCTTCCCACATTCGACGATCACGGTTTCTAAATTCGTTCAGCACACAACACCAGCAACAGAACAACGCGTAGCACACCACCTTCCGCAGGGTGTACACACACACACACCCATCTAGTGCACCTGCTAACATCCTTTCTGTCGTTAACACCCAGCAACATTGTCCGCTAACATTGGCTTTCCGCAACCACAGGGAAAGCGAACCTGTTCGATGTGATCCCGTTCTAGAAATCAGTTCCTCCCACGAATCACGACTCCGCAGCAATGGTCTGCCTCCGTTCGCTTAGCCCTCCTTTCTGCCACTGCGAACCCGTCCGGAAGTCGTTCGAAGCCGTTAACTATCGAATATAGAAAAAGAAAGAGACACGTAATAAGATCAGAACAAGCATAAAGCGCACCACGTCGGTCCGAAGGAGCAGCGGGATACGGGTACGAAACGTCATCACCATCAGTGCGGCCTTTCGGTTGCTGGCGATCGTTTCAGCTGGTCGCGGAATGGATGTGGCGGTTGATGGGGGAAAGCCGGAAGTACCACATGCGGACACCTGCCAGCCCGTCCGGAAAGCGGAAGGAAAAGGGAAAAGAATCAAATCTTGAAGATTGCGCGTCGCACAGCAAAGAAACAAAAAAAAAATGAAAGCTAACCTATAATGAAAGAGACACACACACGAGCACGAGTAAAAGTTTAGGACACCCAACATCATGGAAACACGTACGTTTGATGAGACAAACGGTTTTACGTTAAGCTAACTTCAGCCCTTTGAACTATCGCGAAATGATTTGTTCTTTTGTTTTGGCACTTATCCCTTCCTGCTTCGGTACTTTCGCTTCTGCCACACCGCCACCGTCTGGCACGCGTTACCAGCGAAACCGCAAAACACCGCAACCGATGGCATTCCCACGGTCCGCGAATCCGGCGAATGGTGCGCCATCGAAATCGACAACCCGAAATTCACCAACATCACGAACCAGTGCGTTATGGCGCCAGGTGCGGCGAGACGAAGCGCCCCTTCGGCTGCACCGTTTTTCGTGGAATACGAACATGACTACGAATGCGAACCCCGCAAACATATACAGCGACCACGAGGAGGCGAAAGTCGATGAACAAAACAAAACACCAAGCGACACGTGGAGTTTCACCAAAAAACCCACGACAGAGAAAAAAAAACTTGGAGCGAAAAAAATGGCCCAAAGTACATTCACTACACCAGGCAAAAAAAAACAACAACAACACAAGCTTTGCTTAGTTAGTGTGCGAGTTGCTAACGACGAAGGTGGTGTGAGAAGAATCGAAACAAAACACAGAAGAACCCAAAACAATAATGGAAAAACTAAACAAAAAACTTAGAATTAAACAGCACAGCAACATCGCTGCGGAACATCAAAACAGAAATGATAATGATTTTGCAGATAGTGTTTATACAGTTTTCTACTATCCTATATATTTGCTTTTGTACATCACCACCACTTTTCAAACCAAACAGCTCAGTGCGGTTCCACCCACTACCGTTAGTGACTTTTTGTTTTTACTTGCTCCCACCCAAAACTACCCCATGCCACTACTGCACAACACAATTCCCACTTCGTTCTGAGTATGGTTTTGTACGTTGTTTCATTTTGTATCCGTGGCAAATAGTTTTCGCTCTGAATGTTCTTTTTTTTATTATATTTTTTGTAACAAAAGTAATACAAAATGTATTTATTTTTATAATTTAAAAAAAGATGAGAGAAGGTAATAAATAACGAAATAAGATACTTCTATTCGAAAATGTACCTATCCCGCTGTTGTGTGTTGTGCTTTGGTAGATTGAAGCTGACGGAAGCGCTCAAAGCGCAAAGAAAGAAAATTGGGTAAAGATCGCGAATGGAACGGGTATGGGAAGGGAGGAGGAGGGGGAGTTATGGCGGCCAGGGAAGAAGCTTACTTACTTACCATGCCACTTATGAGGCTCGCCGAAGTCATCGATACCCCACGCACGATCTAGTGTCGTCTTCTGCCGAACCAATGTTGGCCGACGCGTCAGTGCTATCACTCTCTTTCAATATGGGCTGTCCACGTCCTCCACAGCAAAAGATTCTTCTAATCATTTTCCTCTCGCACGTAGGAGAAATGCGTACTACACAGTTCCCAGCTTCGTCCGTCGCGACAGATATTGTAAGTAAAGTTTCCAATAGGCGCTAGCATAACCGGATGGCAGTCAGCTCTTGCGAGAATTTTCAAATAATTGATGGTACTGACATTCGACCCAAGATGGACGAAGTCGTCAAATGCAGACTACTTAATGGTGAGGTGTGATAACCTATTTGCACACAACTCAAGCGTATAATTTTAGCACTTTCTTCAGAGCCGCACCATCAACTTGGTGTTTGCTACCCCGAGGTTTTTTGCAGTCTGTTCGATTCTTTGCTAAGCTTCTGCTACATAGAAAAGCCTCAAGCAACAGATTTTTATGCAATCAGCGTTTGCCGGGATGTTGATTGACTTGTAGAAGAAGATTGAAGAGAAAACAGGCAAGCCCATCTCCTGGTCTACACTGGTCTTTGATGCCAGGCAAAGGCGTTACATTATTGTGGCCTCCACTGTCCCCCCATATTCGAAGGCTGCTTATTTACGTTGGGTTTATTTTTCACTTATATTTTAGAGGCTTTGGGTTTTTAAGACCTTATTCGCCTCTTTAAGGTACAGTGAGCCAATCGCAAATCCGGACACCTTCAATTTGAGCAATTGCTTAGCTTTGCGACCGATTCTTGCGTACGGGAATCAAATAAAAGTATTTTTTTCTTATCAATTCTTCTTATAACATCTTCCAACAAAGCGACTGCAAAAAAAAAAAGATTAAATAAATGCTCGAATTGCAGCGCAATCAACAAAAGAGTAATAAATGACAGAATGTTGTCAGTCAAACGGAAAACCGGACAGTTTTGTTTTGGACGTAATTCATGTTTGGTTTTACTATTTTTACAACAATTTCATATTTAGTGCTATTTCCATTAGCTTTAATCACGGCTTTGAAACATCTGGGCATACTTACTATTAATTTTTTTTTACATATTTCTGGCCCAATTTCGTTCCATCTTTGTCTTACCGACTTTTCTAAATGAACCTTGCTAGTAACACGGTGTAACGCTACTAATTTTTTAAAAGGGCGCACAAATATTCAATTACATTAAGATTAGATGATTGGAAAGGAGTTTCTATCATTTTTGGACAATTGTACAGTAACCACTTTCGCGCAACCCACGATTTTTGCTTAGGGTCATTATATTGGTAAATCGCAGATTCCTGCTACATTCCCATTTTAACAACACTTTCCTGTACCGTTTGTTTTTAAGTGTTTGAATAATACATATTATCCTTTGTACCTCGAATATAATGCAATTTTCCACCAAACATGACGTCCAGCCGCCACCAAATCTCCACCAAACTTGACGGCTTTTACTTAACATTTTCCTTCGAACGTTTCCTTATCAATATGGCCATCCATTTGCACGGAAAATGTGTTTTTTTTGTTTCGTCTGTAAACAGAACCTGCTAAAACTATCACCCTCAATTAACTTTATCATTCTTTATAAAAAAAAAAAATAATTTACCTTGTTCCAAAATAGTTAGTAGTTTTCGATTTTTTCAGATATCAACGGCTGCTTTCCCCGAGTTCTTGCCTGAAGCCCATTACGATGTAAATAGTTGCTAACAGTTTGGGCACTTGCATTGATGTTACATACGTCTTGTATAATTTTTTTAAATATCCACAGCACTGGTAAAATGATTTTTACGAATCAATGTGCCCTTACTTGTCTGAATGTTGCACTGAGTTGAACAATTTTTCTTTGATTTTTTAATACTTTTTGTAATTTTTATATTTTAAATAATGTATTGAACTATAGATTTGCTTATATTGGTTAAATTACTGATTTCCAAAATACTTTTTTCGTGCTGATGGTGAACTATAATGATATTTCACTCCAGTAATATTGTATGACTCATTTTTAAGTAAAAATGTGGAAATTTAAGAGATCCAGGCATCCAAACACTTATTGTGGCGGCCAAGAATTGACTAAATCAGTCATAACACTATAGCAAGTGTTAAAACTGGCTTCCTGACCACTTAAATCGCAGTAATTGTAACCGAAATGTAATTGTCCGGTTTTCCGTTTGACTGACAAAATTCTGGCTTTTACTACTCTTTTGTTGATTGCGCCGCAATTCGAGTATTTATTTAATCGTTTTTTTTGCATTTGCTTTGTTGGAAGGTGTCCATAGAAGAATTGATAAGAAAAAATAATTTTTATTTGTTTCCTGTACGCAAAAATCGATCGCAAAGTTAGACAATTGCTCAAATTAAAGGTGTCCGGATTTGCGATTGGCTCACTGTATATGTGCCGAAACTGGGGTACAGTTATTGTAAATATTGCCTTATGTTGCTGTATAAATATTGTGGATATGGCTAATGTAGTTTTAGCAGTATTGCGGTTAAAACTTAAATCACTCTGCACATATTGATTATGCGAAGAAATCGAATGAGTCGGTTCTAGTGCTGTTTCTCGGGTAATAAGATAAATGCGAAGTCGGTGTCTAGTTGACAGTTGGCTCGGTATGCGGAGTTTCCATAGCAATCGGTAGGGATGTGGTGGACCGTGATACACGTTGGACTAGTGTTGCACTAGGTGTTGCAACAGCATCGCGAATAGCATAGATACAAATAGGTTAGAACAGGATAACTAGCTAGTTATTATAAAGGATCCTATTCGTATCGTATAGTTTAATCCTGGATATGCTGATATACGGACGTATATGCGGCCCGCTGGTATGACCTAGTAGAACGTTAAGCCGAAAGCAAGAAGATGGCGCATTAAAATATGTGAAGACATGTTAGAAATGTTTTTCAATCCGTTCAGGAACACATGGTTACCATGGTGATTGTTAGACAATTGTTAGACAATGAGACAGTTGACAATTTTTTACAAGTTCTTATAGGACATAACCTTGACAGCTTCACAAATACCGTGGTTTTTATTTTTTGTCCCTACTTTATATCTCCCGCATAATAAAATAATTTCTCCCTCATAGTCGACACTGTTCATGATGCTTTTCCAGTTGATGTTGCAATTTGTATTAGGCGTGATGCTCATGCTATTTTGGGAACAATGATACTTTTATGTAGGGTTACTTGATCTTATCGCTCAAAGCGTATTCCACTCATATTGCGATCCACTTGCCCAACTCTATACAGTTAGTACCCGCAATTGCAACTGGCCTTCTGATCCTGGCTGGCAAGCTCAACAGGTATATTTTAAGTTGTTCATCCCTTGATCGTACTATGCAAATCTATCAATGATAGATTCACGGTTGGTCAGTTATTGCATCTAACCGTGCATGACACATGATGCTGACTATGCATGTTTCTAACCTAAAGCCCGTTCCAGACGAAGCGCAAACTAGATTGCAAACTAAAACGCGAAGGCTGGCAGTAATGTCATACCATACGAATTTGACAGCATTTTGTTCGCAAAATCGTAGTTGCGCTTGGATTTGCGCTTCGTGTGGAGTGGCTTTAACATTTGGTTGATTTGTAGAGAATAGTCGATCATCACACACACGACGCAGGACAAAAAAATAAGAGAAAGAAATATAGTTTAAAATGACTTGAACATAAGGAAAGCAGCTGCCATCTATTTTATGACTTGTCATCTATCTACCCATATTTAATGGAGTTAATTTAGAACATTGCGAAATTTATACAATAAAGTCTTCATTTGTACATCAATGTGTGTGTGTGAGGTGCACAACTTTACCAACAAATGGTAAACCTAATCTTAACGAACAGGATGCTTGAACAGGGGCTCCACGTCGTTGAGCACAGTAGTCGTTATTATCTTACCACAAGGTAGACTCCACAGCACCGACATTTATCTCCCTTGTTGGTTCAGCGATTTTGTTTCGCTCTGTTCATCCCAAAAGAACACAAAAGAACAGGTTTTTTGGAGAAACTAACACCGACTCCGCCCTGCTGTCGTATAAAGGTCAGCCGAGAGAATTAGTGGGTTTTCCCAAACTGTGACATCACGATATGCAGGTAGAAACACTTCGTCCATTTGCTTCTTCTTGAAGCCTCTCACGATCAGTAAGATCACCTACATCACACACATATCCTTTCGTTTCCTTCCACTAGCTTTTAGAAGCGAGACTGCTCCACGTGTTCCATATGCAAATATTTCTTTTAAAAATGAAGCTTTTATCAACCTACCCTTATTTATTAGACATTTATTCTTTAAATATTATATTTATATTTATAAACCTATATTGAATAGATATGCTTTATGGTATATATAAGTATATTAATTTATTTCATATATTTTTATGGAATTATCCAATAGGCATGATCTGCTCTGCACCAACGATGCTCCTTGTAACAATTAATAACTAACGGTAATTTGACACATACTAACATATTCTGACATTCCTTCTTTCGTTACCTAAAACTGATACTATCAATGATGAAGAAGCATCTCGCTCTGTCTCTGCCTATTCATAGCTAGTTGTTGCTGCATAGTAAATATTTTACAGTGACTTGCCAATACCGGATACATCGTTGCACGCTCTGTCAATCTTACTTTTTAGTTTGCTGTGCGACTTTTGAGGATGGTACTGCTTAGAATGCACACGAGCAAGCTGCAAATTTTGTGCGATATACTGCGAAAACCACGAGCTGAAGCGCTTGCCAACACCAAACTCATCGCACGTGGCGAGAAAAACACCGTTCAGCTGGGGTAAGATCGCATGATCGAGCGTCGGAAACAGATGGTGCAAATAGTGATCTCCAAAGGTGGTCAACACCTTCAGAAGCGATCCTTCGACGCCTCTCCGTTCGACGATTGTTGCCATCTGATACAGTCCGAAATCGATGTCGTGACTATTGCAAATAGACAAATGGAAAGGATATCACAATGGTTAGCTAGCGCAGTGAGGGTTTGGCACGATCAATGCCTAAAGTAACGTACGGAAACAAATCACCCGAATGTAGCGCTTTCGGATGATGATGGCCAGCGCTGAGCCCAATCAAACCGAAGAAAAAGCTGGCTATCAGCACCACAAACAGCCACATTTGAAGAATCACAGCTACGCGGTCCGGATTGGTAGCGTACATGAAAGCTGGCAGGAGAAATGGGATGACATCATCCAGATGGAACCGGTTCTTTCCCTGGCTGAAGCTGTCCATCAACCGCTTAAGATACTCGCTGAGAAAGATTGACCCGTATATGAACGGCCCATAGAACCAGGAACCGTACCGCTGGAAGCTGTTCTTCAGATCTGCCCACGGCAGGTAGCACAGGAATGGCTCGAACGAAGAAATTTCCATATCCAGCACCGAGTTCGGGAACAGGTGGTGTGATATCACGTGAGACACACGCCATTCCCTGTACATGACATCGAGCAGATTAATACCTGAGGCAAAGTTTTGTGTGCTTTGTTGCCATCCAAACTTACCGATAGCTCAGAAACGCTATGTTGAAGGCGTACATGCGCCAGTTGTCTCGCTGGTGCAGAAAGTTGTGAGCGGCAATGATGGTTGCATTTACGCAAATGGCACAAATCAATCCAATGGCGAAGCTTTCATGCCTTACTGCCAGATAGGCCGTAACCAGTACCGCTCCGAGCAGTGCGTCCAATATTCGGCGAGAATGTACCTTTGGTGCGGGATCCACATGGTCCAGCTGCTCCCGGATGCGTCGCTTAAGCGTTCGGTAGAATCCATGCTCATGAAACGTAAACCTGACGTTTCGTGGCTGCGTTGCCTGCCGAACATAGAACTTCGGAAGCATCTGTTCCGCCCGTTGGCTGATGTGATGCGTTTCGAATGCCTCCGTAATGTCCGTTCCCTGCAACACAAGCGTTTCGGTCATGAATGTTGCGAACAAGTCTAACCTCACCTAATTAACCTTCGTCCACTGTATCCACTCAGCGCCTCCCGGATGGGAGCGTGCAAACTCTTCCAGATCGTACAGACCGTCATTGATACGCCAGAGTCCCTCCGCACCATCGTCGTACCGTTTGCCCTCCAGCCAGTTGTGCACGGTCTTGAACGGTTCGTCGCGAAATGTCGGATAGCGATGCGTTATGTCCGTCGTGTGGGACTTGTAGGACACCGAAGCATTCGCTTGACAAGCTGACAAATTGGATGACTTTCCTTCGCTGCTTTCGGCCATGATGGTGTTACGGTCAAAGTGTGCCAACTGATCGACATGTTTTAGGGTAGGAGGTGAAAGAGAAACAAAATTTAAAGCATTTTTTACGATAATTGATGTTGATGCTACGCGACCGACCAACCACACGGCCAGCTGGACAATGATGGACGGGTCTGCCTGCTGTGCTTTCAGCAATGGATTAGTCGATCGTTTATCACTCGCTGGAGGCTGACCGTGAACTTGAATATGACACCGATGGATTGAAGCGCCACAGCGCTTGTAAAATGACGTAGCTGCTCTATGCAAATGGCGAGTGGCTGCGCCCGGTACAGCAGCATCGCTTGCAGGCTGCTGCAGAGTGTCTTAATGATTATGATTACGTGAAGAATCTGGACAGGTTCTGTGGTTCGCACGATTTTGACGAAACCAGACAAAAAAATGTGTTCGATAATTTATGTTCCAATCTAGCGAAGGACTACCTGTTTCCGCTCTATCCGATTACCACATAATACGATCACCCTAATTGTATTGCCACATGTGCGTTACAAATTAAGAATGAGTGCTTAGTTCCGATACTTCCTTAACTGAATCATGCTCATTGATTATGTAGAATGTCGTACATAATTTATATTTGATACCACATATGACGGTTTATAGATAAAGGTATTCAAAAGTAATGCGATGTATTTGTAGATTCCAAGTATCAGGAAGTGTGTAACTGAATGTTACACATCCGTAAATAGCTCCAAGGCTAGCGAGAATCGGATATCGCGCATTGCAAACGAACCGTGTGACACAGTTTGCTTCCTGAAATGAGGGTACGTCATGTAATGGAAACCATCCATCCGATGTATCAGGGGTGTCAAACATTTTGAACAGATGTCCAGCTAGACAGACAGACAGACAAACGGTCATCCAGTTTGCCATTTAAACATAGAATTTTTGTCCTCATTTAATAAAACGTTTTGCAGGGTAATATTTCTAAGTAGAGGATGTTGGGTTGTAGTAGAGTTTAAAATACTAGTTAAAGAAGTTTCCTCCCAGTTTCCCCGCCACTCAACTGAATCCTCGTAATTTAAAGTTTTGCAGATTTACTAACTACATTCAATTTGTTCACAACGAGTACACAATAAGCACCGATGTGGCCGAACGGCAAACGGTACCACATTTTCCCACAATCGCTCGTTATGAAATGTCTTGCTTTGATATCGAGTTTCATTAAAACAGTCTGCAGTTTGCGACATTCAGTTATTTCCCTTGGTTGTGACTGGGAAACTAATGAACGCTGCTTGGATTCTACAATAAATAGGATTATCTCCTTCACCAAAGAGATGGAACAAAAGAACGGTTTATGGCACATTGCGTTAGAAAATGTCTCATTATGTTTCTTTAAGCACTACAATCACAAGAGAACTTATATATGGGTTGAGTTTATTTTGTGGTACCCTAAACTAGCCGTATCTCCAGTAATTATTTGTAAAATTTCATTATTTTGGATCATGGAACAACATTGAGGGCACTCCCCTCTAGAGGTTCTAATGATGTTTTATAAGCAAACTAAAACTGTTACTATAAACCTATTCTTCTTATCGCTTCGCGGTCTTGGCTTGCTGCAACAATCCTCAAAACCGCTCTCGGACTAGCGCCGTCGTCTGCCAATCCGTTATCCCGGACGTTCTGGTGAACGCATCAACACCATCACTTCATCTCAGTTTGGGCCTACCACGCCTCCTCTGTCCATGTGGACGGCCTAAAAGGACTTTACGGGCTGGGTCGTCCGGTGCCATTCTCATGACATGACCAGCCCACCGGAGCCTGGCGAGCCTAATTCGCTGCACGATGGTAAGATCACCGTACAGCTCATAGAGCTCGTCATTGTAGCGGCTCCTCCATTGTCCTTCCACACATACGGGGCCAAAAATCCTTCTGAGCATCTTCCTCTCGAACGCGGCTAAGAGGGTTTCGTCAGTTTTGGACAGAGTCCATGTCTCAGAGGCGTATGTGAGTACTGAGACTATAATGGTTTTGTACAGTCCCAGCTTCGTCCGTCGGGACAGGTATTTTGAGTGGAGAAGTTTCCTCAGGCTGTAGTATAACCGGTTGGCAGCCAGCACCCTTGCGCGCAACTCAACGTCTATGTTGTTATCGGTGCTGACTTTTGACCCCAGATAGGTGAACCTGTTACATTATACAAAAGTTTTGTTGTACATTGTTGATGTCCACGATACGATTCACAAGGCGCTAAACATTAAAAAAGCTGATTATAGTTCTGAAAATTAGTTGATGCAGTCGGTGAAATAGTCTTGATCATAGTACAGGGTTCTACGAATTAACATCCAAATAATTATCGTCTATGGATAAACACTACATCAAACTTAGCCAACCAGTCTTAACTCGACAGTAACTGTAGAGTCAAATAATTAATAGCTAAATTGTTTCATTAAGATTTCTTCCACATGGGGCTTCGGGCTCTTCAAGCTCACAGTAAATCATTTCCAGTACATCTCTTAACTTACGGAGTGCTTCTTAGTCATCTATCTACGCCCTGACGTATCTCTTCTTACTAGTCTCAAGATGAAGTGGTCACTGAATCGCCCATAAATAATCCATTATTCATCACCATTAACAGTTTTGTGAAAAAAGTCCTTCGGTTTACGTCAAGCACAAGAAACTCATCAGAGGTCAAACACCGTCCCACAGCCCTGGCACATGGACTTCTTCACCAGACATTTATGTTATTGCATTACAATGATTTGTTCATATCCTTAGCTTCGAGTGAAGTAAACCATTTTCGGCGTGCCTATGAGACGCCAGAGAGAAATTTCAATCGTAAAACGTTTTAACACGAATTTAGCAACAAAAGCGTGCTTATCTACAATAAATATCTGTTCAAACAAATTGCTGTTTAACTGCTGAAGTTGTATGGTGGGCTTGCGATGCAAATCAAGCTCGGCCTTTTTGATTCAGATGAAAATACATGAAAACAGACCATCGATCGCAGATGATAATTTAATTGTTCAAAGTTCATCAGAGCTAAAAATAGGTATAATTCAATGATGTTGTTATGTTTATCAGTGGCCCTTTTTGTTTCCGCTGGCATAGCTTAGCAATTGACCAACACCTACAGTACATAGCTGGGGTGCAGTGTGTGTTTTTTTTTGCCTTTTTGTTGTCACCCATCAATGCGTTTATGCTTTCGGCGGTACACTCTTAGCGCGTTCGGTGCTACAACGGATAAACTGAACCGATTCATTCATACACGATTTCTCGTCACACTAATTTCTCTGACTTTTGTTTTATTCATGTCAAACGTATGCTTGTGTTCACCCGAGCACGAGCTGAATCGAAGCTGTGTGCCGTGTGCGTTTTTGCTATTTTTAAAACAGGCCCTCACTTTCATTATATCCACCGACCGGCACATTACATTGCGTGTACAGCGGAAGTAAAGGTAAACAGTAAGCTGACACACATGCCACCAGCATGTTGGCAACGTACGCGTCCTTGGGAAAATGGAGGTTTTTATTTAGAGTTTATGCTTTCCGGCCCCGACCACGTCACAGATCACTTGCTTACGATGCACCATCGAGCAGACTGATTTGACCGATATGCGTGCGTGCGATGCTGTGGCACTGGATCGCTCACCTGCTGGACTCGCTCCAACAATGATGTTTTTCCCCAAATAAATCACGTAACACTTCACTTCAAATTGGCTTCTTTGTGATGCGTTCGGGGTGACACAAACCCTCCACGTGTAATCCTTGAAGCCCACTGGTCGGTTCAAGGCGTAGCGAACGAATGTGGTTGTCGGTACAATAAAACAAGCAAAAAAAAACAACATATTTAGCGCAAACATCCGACCAACTAGAAGCCAACCCATTTACGACCGAAACAATGGTTTCCTGTTTTGTGGTAAAACCTTTATAAAAGGGAGCCTGTCCTGCCCTTGTGCTTGGCCGAGTTGATTCTTGCACGATTTGAATTGCAAATTGTTGACCGAACTCAGAAGAATTCGCTCGGGGATTTTAACACTTCATGCGTCATTTCGTAAAATCATTTTTAAATGTGGAACTTTTAAAAAATTCTCACAAGAACGAGCTCCAACTCTAAACCGGATATCATAACAAACAGCCACACACTCACACAAACCGGTTAAGCATCCACCGGGGGTTAAGCTTCCCTTTTGGCGTTGTTCTTTGACACTGTACGGACCGGTTCGAGAAAAGCGTCTCACATTGCAATTTAGAACACACACACACAATAACCGTAATATTTTGCACCGGGTGTATTCGGAACAAATTTCACAATATGTTAATTCTGTTTGATTTTTTTTTGCATCTTCCCACACCGATTGACCGATCAACGACATTGCAATGGGATCATGCATATGCATGAATATGAATATCAGCGGACAGGAGGAGTATTTTTCCGTCCAACACCGTGCTACACTCTAGGAGTAAAGCGATCGAGTTGCGAACACATCACAATCGCTACAATCACACACATCAATCAAAATGCCTCTTCCGAGATTCACCAACCAGCATCAGGCGGGCAGACACATCGCTTTCCCCGTCGATGGAAGCTGCTTGAACGGATTCACGATCCAGTTAGTTGCAATGAAACCGCAAGACCACAAGACACAATGCAAAATCAACACAACACAAGCACGTCCAGCCGGTGCGCGATCGTCAACAACACTGCGGTGCGGACGACTCATCGGTCCGCTGCCTGCGTCCAACAGACATGGCTGGCGCACGGTGTTCGCCCAAAAAGTGATTGTGAACCGGATTAGCTAGTGAACGCGCCGTGAAAATGTCCAAGAACGGTGCACACTTACCCGTTCGTGTGACGTGTTGAAGAATAAAATCACCGGAACCCAACGACAATGAGGAAATAAAGCGTAACAGATAATCGCACCCAAAAATTTATTACCTTGTTTTGAGCGTTCAGAGCAAAATCAGCAACGTGGTAGGACCGGGCCACGTGTGCACACCACCGAGGTCATTGCTCCGTACCGTGTGTTGCAGCAATTTGCCTATTTTGGCAAACAACGACACGAAAGTTGGCATTCGTGTGTACGTTAACAGTGTTCATTATGCAACATGTATTGCATGTTTGTTTTGAGTGCTTTCTTCGCCACATTTGAAGCGCCTCTCGGCACTACTGGTAAAAGGCACCGAAAGCAGGTTTTTGTGGATGCCGTATTATGCTAACGGCCGATCGGTTTTTCGGATGCTTTGCATATCTTTTCAACGAAACACGTTGCCGATTCAGCATCTTAATGATCGATTCAACAGCGCTGTGTTAATTAAACCACCAAACGACCGTACCATCCAAATTTAGAGAGAAAGAGAAAATGTATGCGAAATATTAAACATGTCTCTGTTATGCATATTGAGCTAATAAAATAACGGTTTTTCGTATCAAACGTGGTTTCGGGTATGCTCGAGGTCAATATCGAGGTCTTCCTCCAGCTTGATTCGAACGCTGCTGGAAAGTCAAGGTTGAATTTTAACACCAGTTATTCCATTTACCACTGTAATTATACAAAACTGGAGTAGCATCTTTAGTATTTTTAATACAAAAACAAAAATCCAATTATTTGTTTCATTATGAGACTTTCGTGTTTAAAAAACTTTGAGAAATACACGTTAATGTTCTTTGGGATTTCTTTTTAGTTTGTCTTTAATGATGAGTATATCACACACGAAAAATATCACACAAAATTTTCCACATAGCCTTGTTTAAGAACTGTAGGTTCGATCCATAATAGCCGTCCGAAATCTATTACGCCCCGATCCAAGCTTGATGATTACATTGACCCTATCCAACTCAAGGTGCTATACTGTAGCATCTTAGGTATTGAAGATTTGTGTGTTCTACAGTTTTAGCAAGCTTCATAATGTGTTTAGTGACATTAGTGCGTGGGACGCGCTTGGCCTCTGATTGACCCTGATACTCTGGAACACAAGTTTACCTTGTGCCCGAGGGTGTCATCGACTTTTAGTACCCTGCTGAAGGCTGTTCAAACTAACGTACCCGAATATTCTTCCGCTCACCTGTAGTATGACCGAAGAGGCAAGCGGATTGTAAAGCTACATTTATTCGCATGATGATATCTTCGGCATTGGGTGGAATCAACGAGATTGTGGTTTCCGTTTTGATCTTTTTTTTTCAGCATGCATGCGATGAGTATTACTAATCATATTTGGTAAGCAAACGGTTAGGATAGGGTTGTATGGGATGCCACATAGCTTTTATTCAATGATAAAGACAATTTATTATTATACTACCTCTATTACATTTATGTTCTTATTCACAAACCACTCAAGATATAAAAAAACACATTTGGTACCCAACCAACACGTAATTTTCGAATAATCCATACTCCATTGCTACAACTTATACTTTTGTGAAACAAGGAGTGACCATTCTCATTGTCGAGGACTATACAATTTGCATTGGGAGATTGTTTTCCTGTAGATAGTTCTACCAGGCAGGGCCACCAGGACACTAGGTTAATGCATTCCACAACAAATTACGAACGAATTCGTTTTTTTTTTGTATGACAATGGGACTTTTTTATTTTCAAATGATGCTTTTTCAAAGCATCGCAATGAAGTGATACATTGAATCTATCTTTATTGGGTTACATTTTGCATCGTCTTCTCCTCTGCGTTACATACATAGTGATGGACAATAGAATAAGACCACCTTTATGCACGATTTTCAATAAAAACTGCTTTTGATACTTGTACTAGGTACAAAGGTAGGTAGGTACCAAAGTATGTGTAGAAGCAACATCAACATCTTAACTTTGTATAAATAATCTAAAAAAAGTTTTAAGACTTTTGGTCAAAATTTTTTTTTTTCATACCCAATTGTAAGCCGTTTGAATTACATTTCTCAAAACCTCTCTAATTTTCTAGTAGAACGGCCTGGCCGTATTGCTGAAACCTCTCTAAATGAATGAAAAAAAAAATGTTTTGAATTACATTTGCACATTGCATAAAAGCAATAAATATTGCATACACGCATTTATAACATTTGATGCAAATAAGAAGCTTAGAACTTACTATATGGTGTCTAGCCGTCATATTGGAAATTGAATAATTGAACGGGAATGGAATGGGAATAGGATTGCATTTTTATTTGCACACACGTGACACACCAAATAAGTAATAAGTCATAGATCTAAAGAACGTTGTGAAAACAAAACCATATACCGAATAAGTCACGTCCACACGCGATCTTATGGCATTGTTATATTACATGGGATCTTAGGTATTTTATACTTTTAATACTTTTATTTAACATCGTTTTATATGATATACATCGTTCCGGTTCCTCCAAGAGCACCACACCACAAAGAAAACGGAACTCACGACGTGCACACTTGTGTAATCTATGCCCCGCTTGGGCACTCTTTACCTAATAAGTTACTGCTCTACTTAACGCAAATACTTACAGTGCCTAACTAACGTAACGTCCCAACAGCAACGTAGAAAAAACCACAGACAGACTAATTCACTGTCCAAAACCGGACTTCAGGAAACATGCGCAATGATGGTCGAATCATGATCATTAATGCACAGACATACTGTCCATCAATGTACGTGTCTACAATAAGTTGATAATCGTAAAGAGGATATGCTAAACGCTATTTAAAAGAAAAAAAAAACTATAAAATTTTTTTTTGATGTTAAAATTGAGGATTAGTATTTTTTATTGTCTTTTACGATTATGCCATATTTTTATATGTTAAGCCATGTTTCGTTTTCCATGGATCGTTTTCCTAAAATCTTCAACTAAGTTTTATCCTATCCTATACGGATAGTCCCCTATACGACTAGTCGAGGGATGTATGACGCCTGCACCGACTCTTGGAGCGTTCTGAGCCCGATGGTCTGTTACAAGACAAAACTGTTTGGACCTTGAAGATACTTCGGCGACAAGTTTTTTACATAGATGAGACTACTAGGACGATGAAGGCTCTTCGATTACGACATCTCTTCGTAGATGACTACGAGATCTTCACATTCTGCGAAGTCCCTTCTAACGCGAGAACTTAAACGACCGTCCGCCGCTAAACAATTAAAAAATAAACGCAAAAGATGAAAGGGAATGCGATTTGTTCACATGTGAAGAAAAACATTCGCATGTATTGTTAATATCTGAAAAATATAACACAACCAAAAGCAGCAAAACAAAAACAATGAAATGAAATTGAAATTAAAGCAAATCAAAATGCTTATAGCATGTATAACACAACTTGTGATGTTTGTTGTATGTCGCACGCGTACACCCGACACACAAAGGGTCTATTCTAAGCTGATCGAAAAGTTTGTCGATCGTCGGTATACGTTTCGTATACTGGAGTAAACGTATACTCTACACAATACTTGACTAAAAGGTGTTGATAGCCTTCGGATAGCTCTCTTTCTTCTTTGACGTATGCATTACACGAAGTTTCGTTTAAAAATAAATTCCTTCCAAGGCGCTTGATACAAAAGACTTGAGCTACCACTGGCCGGAATGTTTCGTAAAGCTCTTGGTCGGTTGACTCAAACGAGTAATTTGATTTGATTTGTGTTCGGCAAATCTCCATTAGCAACATTCGGGTGGACAAATCGTTCTTTCAGATACTACATATTACAAATATTTAATTTGGCCATTACTTTACAGATGGTACAAGAAAGAAAAGAACTATCCCAGAAAGTAACAGGGGCTCTTTTGAATGAGTACACCGAACCACTGACGCTCGACTCGTGTACGCGAGATAGTGCCGAAATTCGTCCAGTGTGACAAAGCGTTAAGTTAGGATTTCAAATGGATTCGTCTATTTTATTACAGGAATGAATTCCGACTCAGAATCTTGGTAGCATAAATATTCCTTTCAATCATTTGTTTCCCATTTTTGAAAATCATAACGCACCCGGAGAGTTCAATCACTCACCGTTCTTCCTCATTAACAACTGTGAGTTCAGCTGTAGACAGTCCACCATCCTAGGGCTAGTTATGTGTGAACCCCAAAGCTCACGATCCTGACTGAGCCCACAATCCGTTGAGTCCTCAGATTGCTCTCGTCGGCGTTGCCAGTACGCTTTGCTGATCGTCGCCGGGTTTGGAACTGGCTGCGATGTAGTTTCCTGGCTATCAGTTCTGCTCCCAGTTGCGCTAGAGAGGTGATGTAAGTCTCGTCGCCGTCTCGTCTTGCCGCCTATTACATTCTTCTTGTCCATGGAGGATGAAGTTCTGCAGATTGTCCGGAGTCGTTGCTTTTATCAGCAAAGGCATGCCAGAAACCATCACGATCTCTATTTTCGACGGGCTATACACTACATTCAACCGCAAACACATCCCACCAGCTGTTTTGTTCAATGTGCCGCCGTCGCTGATGTTGTGACTAATACAAGCAACACCAGGTCATCCGCATACATTAGGCGCTTGACACTCTCCGCTCTCGAGGCTAGGATGTTCCAAAGGGTAGGGGCCCAAGAGGGATCGTTGCAGAGCTTCTGCCGACAATCGTCGAGGTGACTGGTCTAGAATCGCTGTCATACACGACTGCGCAGGATCCCTTGCAGATAATATGGCACATCCTTGGCCTGGAGCGTGATGGCTATAGCGAGATAGCTTGCAGAATTGAATGTCATCTTACAACTCTCCTCACGACGTGGATCGTCCATTCCGGAATCATTCTGTGCCGGGGACAGACGGGACGCATCGTTGTCCTCAAGATGCTCCTTAAGGCGTTCGACAATTTTCCCGAATCCTACCACTTTTCCGATAGTTCACACTGATGATGCCTCCCCTTCGCTCATGACCCAACACAGGTTATAATGTATCTAATTCACAAAACATTCATAAGCCATAGCAAGATGTTTATGCGTGCTTAATTTATCTGCATAACATTAATACAGTTGTGGGAAATTATACTCAGCCGGTATGGATCAACTGATCACATCATGGAAATAAGTGCGAGGTTCAGCGATAACTTACTGTGAAGAAATAGGATTTACAAACAAGGTAGTTTGAATATTCTGGGAGCAAGTGAAGTATTCAAATTAAAATAGAAATATTTTCTTCGCATTTTATTTGCCATTTGTCAGCAATTCTTACATAATTACCCTCTCGTTTGTACATTACGCAAAAACCATTTTTTCAAAACTTCTAATAATCGTTTGTAATATCGCTTGATCTCGCACTACACTACACCATTTTATATTCTTGTTTAAAATGCTTTTTTACATTCTTTGGTTACTGGTGTGACTACCATATCAGTGTTAAGTGAACTTCTCCGATGGTTTGTACGTCATCGGTTCTACACGCGCAAGCTGTTTGTGTTGGCCGATGATTTGCTGCAACCAGGGCATCTCCCGATAGACAGTTTCAAACTCGCGGCACGTTTCGAAAAACACGGGATACAGTTGTGGAAGAATCCCATGATCAAGCGTTGGGAACAGATGGTGCAAACAGTGATCGCCAAAGCTTGTCAGCACCATAAACTGCGATCCTTTCGTGTCCGAACGATCAATGACGGCGGCCATCTGATAGACGGCAAAATCGATGTCAGCACTGTAATTCGGAAGGGAAAGTGTTACCTAAAACGAACCATTATTCTATCCACTATTCGCAAATACTCACGGTATTTGGTCACCATCGTGAACCGCCTTCGGATGATGATGTGCCGCGTTCAGTCCAATCAAACCGAACAGGAAGCTTGCAACCAGCACGATGAACAGCCACATCTTTACCACCTCCCACAGGCTGGTAGCTCCGACCACGTACATGAACGTCGGCAGTATCAGCGTGACAAGATCGTCCAGGAAGAATGTGTTCTTGCCGGTCTCGTACGTCTCCATCACACGCTTCACAAATTCACCGTAAAACAGAAACGAATACACCAGCGGGCCGTACAGCCAGGCTGCAAAGCGTTTCGCTGAGCTCTTAATGGCTGGATTCGGTAACCAGCAGAGGAAAGGCTCGAAGTAGGAAATTTCCAGGTCCAATATCGAGTTGGGAAAGTTGTGATGGGACAGTGCGTGCGAAACGCGCCACTCACTGTAAGAATAAACGTATTAATCGAACAATTAAAAAAAAACAATATTACGTTTCAAACCCCGTCCGTATTGGTTCTCGATTCGTGTCTTACCGATAGCTCGAAAAGGCCAAATTGAACGCCATCATACGCCAATTGTCCCGCTGGTGGAAGAAGTTGTGTGCGCTTATCATCGTCCAACAAACGAAAAGTCCCGACACGGTCGCAAGCGCATAGCTGTGCAGGCGTATGGCAAGAAAGGCTAGCCCGAATGCTGCTGCCAGCATCGAGTCAATGATTAGCTTCGAGCGCTTTGCTGGACCGTAGTCGATATCCTTCAGCTTGTCGCGCACACGTCGCTTCAGTGTCCGGTAAAACCCATCGTCACGGAACGTCAGGCGGACCGCTCTCGGCTGGGTGGCCTCGCGCACTTTGTACTTCGCCAGCATGCCCTCCGCCCGCAGTCTAATGTGGTGCGTCTCGAACGCTTCCGTAATGTCCGTGCCCTTTGTCAGGCGCAACCACTCAGGGCCACCGGGATGATTCTCGATAAAGTCCGTAAAGTCGTACAGGGTGTCGTGAATGCGCCAGAGACCCTCGGCACCATCGTCTTGCCGCTTCCCGTCCAACCAGCGGTAAATCGTTTTCAGGGGTTCATCTCTGAAGGAGGGATATTTTTCTGATATCGTCGTTATGTAACTGCTCGCCATGGCCCTAACAAGCTCGAAACCGAATCTGCAACATAAAGCGAGATCAGAGGTGGTGAATTCACTTTCACGCCAACCGTGTGCACTGGTGCACTTTTGCACACCCTGAAGGTCAAGTAAAGTTAAATCCGGCTGCTTTAAATGAAACTATCTCCATTCGACTGAACATCGACTTGTAAGTTACGTAGGTTGTTTTATGAACAACGAGAGAAGGTGAAATAACCAATAATTACGCTAGTGGTGAGTGTATTGGTAGATCTTGCTCAGGTAAATTTACTATCGTGTGAAATCGTGTACAATTTATCCGTTTATCGTGAACTAAACTGACCCGTTTGTCTTACGAGTTCTATAAAGCAAATCATCTTTGCAATTAGCATGTCCTGTGCTCAGCATCATCAGCACAATACACGCTGCTAATGTCTATTGCCCGGCATTAACCGATAGCGCAGACAAGAACGACAAAGCTCATCTAATAAACATTACCCCTTTTTCCCATGTGGTCTCAGCTTACGATGTGGACCGTTGCACCGAAGCCATTTTTGCTGCATCACGTTGAACCAACGTGAAAATGTCGTATCGCTTACATTGATAGGTTTATAAATATGGGGCGCGATCAGGTTACGATTAAGCAGCAAGTATTCTAGTCCGCGACGTGTTTTCGTTTGTTTTTTAATTACCGACTTTTAGTACACGTATCACAGCGTCCAAATTTTAAATCTTACATTAAATTGCATCCTTTCGACGAATTTGTTTACACTTTGAAAGTATCAAAACGCTGGTGCTCACTGTCCACAATAATCCGTTTCACTGTGACCTTTCACGCAACACGATAAGAAAATCCTACTCATTGAAGGGTTCGGTATCATATCAACGATACTTATCTCACCGTTCACCGGTTTAAGCTTTAAAAACAAATTAGTCTGATAAAAAAAATAGTCCGTACTTTATATCAACCACATTACAAGGAACATACGCTAACGTTGACGGTGCGGTTGGTTTGTCGATCATTTAGAACAGTGAACACCATTCGTTAGCATCAATGAAACGGTGCGACCTGTAATGCAGCGTTCAAACTTACGCGTGTTGAATATCAATGACCTTACGCACGTCACAGTCTCACAGTTGCGCGAGAGTCATGCGTTAAAGTGTATCAATTATTTTGTGGCGCCTTCGGTACCGAACACTGCTGCAACGAACAAACCGGATATCTGTCGGCATTATCGAAGCCGCAACATTAAGAGATACTGTTTCACAACACTTGAATAACTATTTCTTAAAAACACTAGCGCACTAGTACATCAGAATTTAAAAACAAGAAGGCACTACTTACTTGATTAAACTTGCGACGCTTGTCGGAGGTCTTCCAGAGTCCCTCTGTTTGGCACTGTGCCCACTGAGTTGAAAGATGTTAAGCGAATGAACGAAGGAACCGTATCGGTTGGGGATTTTGTGGTGACCATAGCCGAAGCAGCCGATTACTGGCTTTACAGAAAATGGAACACTACCCATTCTAGTAACGTGCGTACTTACACAGTGAACAATGCAAGCTCAGCAAATTCCCCCAGGGGCGAGGTGTATGTTTTTCTTTCGAATCATGCGACGATCACATTAATACATCATGATAAAATTGTAGTCATTCGAATCGTGTGTGATGGTGTTATATAATTGATTGTTATTCATATTTAAAGTTGTATTTTTATTGCATACATTATTATTCTGAAAAATGGAGCTAAGGATGTGAAATAAGAATTAAGGATGTGAAGCTCTCACTATATTTTCGACATATTTATTCGAATCATGACTAAAAACTTTTTGCAGTAGCAACATTTGTACGCTTCATTTTACCTATCGATGCCCGATGGGAACCCAACTGCTGATTAAGAGCGTACGCACAGCTTGACTGAGCATCAACACTTCTACGCTGTTTAAAAGTTCTGGAATCCTAGAAAGCTGCTTATCGAACGATTTTGAGCGCAGTTTTATGAATCGTTCATCCGTGGCATTAGCATTACTTCACAATTGAATCACTAAACGTCCATTCGCAGTGTCGGTAAAGATATTTTTCGCTGTTTCATGTAAGAAGCGTAACTGTAGTGTATGAATGGTGGTAAGAGCAGTGAATCAAAACAAACCTTATCGCTTGATAACCGGCGTAACTGCACCACCACATACCATGCCTATTGTGGTATCAACCGACCAACGCGTTTCGCGTACACCATATGGGTGTTTGTTTTTTCCTTACTTCATTGAGTACACGGTACATAAAATTTGACTCTCCAACTACAACTTTGACCGAGGGTTTTTTTTTTGTGAATCTCAGACACATGCTCCTGGCTGCGCGAAACGAAGCGAATTTGGATCGCACGATTAGATGAATCTCATCGGGCCTGGGGCTGGCCTTATCTATCAGTCGGCAGGCAAACGTGGAGTATCGTTATCGATGTACACCTTTTGGGATGTATCAAACCTTCACCCAGTTACGACAGCTCGACATGCTACGGGTAGGCTCAGTCACCGTAAAGCTATGGAGGATGGTACCGGTGATCAAACGGCAGAATGAAAAGGAGTATTTGCAGGTAAGTCATGCACAGCGTCAGATAGTTCTAAGCGCAAACAAGACTATACCAACGTTTTTATCCTTTGCAGATTACCACTGTTTTGGAAAATCTATCTTCCAACCATTGCCGGACTGATCCTGTACAATGAATATCTCATCCACATGTACCACAGCTTTCAGTGGGCTGAGCTGCAGTGTGAAACGGGTACGGTAAACGTAAAAGTTGGGAGAAACAGTGGACGATGTTTATTAATTTGGCAATTTCATTTTTTAGACAGCTGTGTTAAGATACTCCTCGTCGCTGATCCACAAATTCTGGGTAACACGTTCGACAAGAAGCTCTACTGGCCTTTAGCTAACTTCGACTCCGATCAGTATGTATACATTTGCACCAAAAGCATACGGGCTTCGTAAGGGCGTAAAATCATAAAACGGTATCTTAAAGTGCCCAGTGTACTTATAAATTCCGAATCTTCATTTTTGTTACCACTCGAGACTAGAATTCATCAAGTGTTTTACTGTGTGAGAATTTTTCAACATTCATTAAGCAGTGAGTGAGTAATAGCACACGGCAGAGATCAATCTGTCTCTAGAGCCTATGCAGGGCAGAAACAGGTTGACAGATCTCGCGCGAACCGTGGGTATGAATCCGTAATCTTATCAGCAACGAAGAATGACGGTGTTCAATTAGGTTTTTATTGCAAACGATATTGGATAATTTATTCGCTTCGATCAATGATCAAGCATAAACTGAGTGATAGTGGCGACAGAGAGGTGTGATGAGGAACGGCGACTAGAAATGGCACTATATTGTTCAGTTTTTAACATTATCATGCGTAACCGGGCATAACAATCGAATTTGAATGATTTCGTGCATTTCGTAGACATCTTAAACGGACGTACAAGAGAGTGGTGCAACACACCACGCCGGATGTAATTTGCTTTCTGGGTGATCTCATGGATGAAGGTAGTGTGGCAAACGATGTACAGTATGCAGCTTATTTCACACGGTTCGTCAACATATTCACCCAACCGACGGCTAATACCATTATGGTACGTAGGCTTCCCAAAACGCCAAAACGAATATTTGGATGTATTAACTACCTCCTCTTTTGCTTTGTGTCAATTAGATCTACATTCCCGGCGACAATGATATTGGTGGCGAAGGGTTGGAAACCGTCAAATCTGACCGAGTGTTGCGGTTTAAGCAATATTTTAACGAACAGGACGAAGCAGCAGTAGAACCTATGTTGCGATTCCTCAATGTAAATCGCATCAGCATGACACTTCCGGTGAACAGTGCACCCAGTACTGAGGAACCACAACCGTACACCGTGCTTTTGAGCCATATGCCGATACTCCGATGGGCGGATCCTTTTACGTATAAGGTAATATGCAAGATATCAATAATATGCAATATACAAGATAAAGGACGAACTATGATAGACTGCAGGAGACACTGCTGCGATCTGATTAGTCGTTTCTTTCGAATTGCTCTTCAGTCGACGAGGCAGTTGAGTACTTTACTAGCCAGGTCCTTTCCGCCCTTCGTTTAGGTAGTCTCCGCTTTAAACCCCCGCCAAAGCCTCCTTGGTCGGACAGAACATTGAAAGTATTGAAGCGGGATAAATTTCGCTCTTTACGCAATTTGCTCCGGCATCCTTCTGCATACCATCAGCGTGTTTTTAAGCTCGCTGCTCCGATTTCGAAATGAGTTCAGTATTTATTTCTGCATTTAGCATTCCCCATGAGATGTGGTGCTAAGGGTGATTCAAAATGGAATTGATAATAAGAAAAAAATAAAATGGGAAAACATATGCGTTTAATGTACATGTAACGTCGACTAATCCTTCTGTTCTGATGTGGCCTGTTGCAGTTTAGTATTCAACTCGTTGATGGTAAGTTGGATGTGCTCGGTAATGTCTCTACGCTTTGTCAGAACGTCGATGGCTTCCTTATACTTTTTTATTCCCGTCCAACTAGACAGTTAGAAACAACCATAAATATTAACAATCCATTTAAACATTTGACGAACATCCTTTACTTACACAAGAGCGGCCGCTTCATAATTTCCAACAGCGTTCAAATGCTGCGCCCATTTGCTAGCTACCTGCTCCAGCATTGGATCATCCGGCATTTTGTTCAGCCTACAGATCACCCACGCTTCGCGGTAGTATTTCGCATCACAAAGTTCCTCGATCGATTCATCAACCTGTTGGCAGTTGGTAGAATAATTGTTATTTAAAATAATGCCACGCAAAAGCAGCTGACAATTTAGTGACCAAACATACCTTGTGACTAGCTAGGAAAAAGGGAACGGCTGCTAAAGGTTGTTGGCTTTCGATCAATTGATAGGCATAAGCTTGACAGCACTGTCGCCAAAACCTGAGTTAATTAATGATTTATTTAATTTATAATATTTACAGTACCCTTCATTCGTTAGAACCATCGATAGCCGATTACTTACATGTGCGAAACATACGGAGCCAAGGCCAACATTTGGGAGGTTAGCTTTTTCTTGCTAACGCAGCTCAAGATTGTTATCTTCAGCTGGTCTAGCATCTGCGGTAACATTACCAGTCCAATAGGGGAAGTATCCGTGATCAGGTGCTGATTTGCTGTAAGATGATAATATTTTCACCCTTCAACGTCACGTTTTTATTCATTGCCCTGCATTGTACGCTTACCTTCTTCCGCTATTAGTTGTTTTAGGTGTTCAGGAGTTGAAAATAGTTTTTCATTGTAAAACATTTCATCCTGCTCCGATTTGGTTTCACGCACGCTCGACGCTGGTGCTATTACCGGTTGCTTAACTTCCATTAGTTCCGATTTGAACGAACGATTTGATTCATCATCTTCCAACTCCTCGTCACTGGTATTGCCGTCATTGTAATAATCGATTGGTTCTCGTTCAGGTTCAGGCTCTGGTGCATGCAGCAATTTGACGATACACTCTAGTACATCTTTTGTTTTGTTTGTTTCTCGATTTGTAAGCTGGAATGTTGTCGATAGATTGCTCGCTGTAGGTACAGTATTAGCTTCCTTCAGCGTGACATTCCTGACTTCTTCGGTTAGTTGATCGACGGCATTCTTAACACCGTTTCCATCAGCTACTTTATTGGCATGGTTTATTTTACGTGCCGTTCTCTTCTTCTTTTGCTTTGAACCCATTGGATTGGCACTATTCTCTATGGCAATCACTATGTTAGGATGTTTGGTAGCTGCGTTTTACAGAAATAGATAACAGAAGAGTTTAAGAAAAAGCGTAATTATGAGAGAAAATTCACGATCACAATATTCCATTTTGTATCAAACGAATAGCATTACCTTTTGGTGGTTCGTCATGGTGTTTGGTGTAATCGAAGCACGACAGCGTATTCCCTTTCGATACGAAAAATATTATGTTTTCGTCGAGTGGGGAAAAAATTGCCGCATAGGCAAACGATCCTGTGTGGAAGATTTTTAAGCACGTACCCGATACCGCGTCCCACACGCGGATGGTGCTATCGAAGCTGCTGCTTACCAGGCGCATTGCATCGCCACGATTCCATCGCAACTTGCATATACCATCGGTATGACCTTCAAGCAATGTGCTTTGTTCCTTCACTGCTTCTTCTAGGGTATAGGAAAAGAATGATTACCAAACCAATCCCACACGCGTTATATTCATCGCAATTGCTTACCACAAAAACCATTGCTGCAGTTGATCAATCGAATGGTATGATCATTAGAACCGACGGCAAGATAATTATTCTTAAACGCCAGTGAAGATATATATCGTTTAGCTAACTTGCTGTAGTACAGTTGCTTTAGATTCTGATCCAAATCGTTCACGTACAGACTTCCATCTTGAGTTCCGACAAAGCACAAATTGTTTACTGCAGTTACCTCCGATACTTTTTCAAACTGCCGACATTTTACGGGTTCTAAAATTTAGAAAGAAGAAATAAAAGTGAAAACGAATGAATGTTTACATGTCATCAACATTAACGAAGTTTCATGGAGACGTCTTCAAGAACATACCATATTTTTGGGCGCCAGTCATTGGATAGTAAACAAGTTCAATGTTACTACATGCTAACAGAACCAATCTTTTTTCCTGTTTAGCGTCGGTCAAATAACACCATTCCAGCCCGTAGATGTCTTTGTTAGTGAATGGCTTCAATATGACAGGCAAGTTGTTTGAATGTCCAGTATCCAAAATTCCGATTCGTCCTTCGTTCGTGCCAAAGGCGAGCTTTTCTTCTTCCTCGGGATGCCAGCACAATTGCATTACGATACCGTTAATTTTATTAATAAACGATTTGCACGGAATGCTATCGCTCTGCAGGCTGGCCAAATTAAGCTTTTCAATCCTTGGTGTACTTCCAATCGCAATCCTGTGAAGTAAAAAATGTGTTATTTTTGAATAAAAAAAAAACGATGCAACAACAACCTTTGCAAAACAGACAGCAATTACTTACACCATAGATTCTAGAGGATTTTCCACGAGACACCGATTTGAAAGACTAATAAGACTATAATCTAAAACTATAGACGGTTTCCCAGATTCTGTAACCTCCAGGCATACGAGCTTCCGATTGATCGAGGAGCACCACAAATACCGTCCTTTGGTGTCCGTCTTGGTAAGCCCTTTGGCACGAATCACATGGAAAATTTTCTCCACCGGATAGGGGGCCAAACTTTCTTTCGCCAATAGATGCAACCGATCGTTTTTGTACGTGAACTCCACCTTCCATTCGATGACCTGCCCACTCGAACTGTTTACAGCAATATGGGAGTCGTCGATCCAAACCGCGTTCGTGAAGGAAGTATCACAAAGCCGAGCGTTTGGATTTGACGGTACAACTATCTTGTCGATAGGTAAACCAGTTTCGTAGTCCCAAAACCATACAATATTC